>CM025152.1:14421610-14432632 GCA_013467495.1 Gossypium gossypioides
TCCTTAAATTTGGAAAAATAAATTTTAAAAAATTATTATTTTTATTTGGTAATTAGTAATCTGCATCTTGTTGATCTGGATTTACTAACGAAGTATTAAACTTATAGTAGAAGTAATGATTTGCCCAGAAAAGAATTATTATTAAACTCACTTATAATTGCATCCTCAGCTTCGTACATTGCTCTATGTAACTTACATTTTCTTTTTGCTTAAACACTCGCCATTAAGGCCCAAACACTTTTTTATCCGCAACAATACCTACCTTCACACTGATACTAATAATTTTATCCTTTTGCTGATGCTTCCCTAATTAGGGTCGATTGTAAGGTTTTAAAATTTTCACTAATACACTTTGTACAGTTCTTAGATAACAAATTAAAAAATGAGTCAGATAAAGAGTTAAATTAATATCGGAGATGGAAATCAAAGTAGAAATTGTGAATACGTAAATATGGAGAAAAATGATCAAATTGTAAATTTTGAAAAGTTGGAGGACTAAAATACAATTTGATCATATTGAGAAAATATGAGGTATTGATGATTACTTTTCATGAGAATAATTTAAAATATGAATTAATACGATGAAAATCACTTTTAGACTAAATTTGAAAATATGGGAAAGTATAAGGATTAAATTGTAATTTTTGTATTTTATTGTGGAAAGGGCATAAATGATATTTTCACCACAAGTTGGAATAATGTGGAAGTATATTTCTTATTTATGAAGTTTGGATATGTTAAGTGTTATGTTTGTTGCGAAAGAAGTGTAATGAGAGGTAAAAAAAGAGGTTAAACTGTAGTGTTTTTTTTGTTGGAAAAAATCTTATTTGAAAATAGTTTTTTTTGTACAGCGGAAAATTAAAATTTAAAAAATCGACCTGGTTTGTGATATTTATAGTAATAAACCCTAGACAGAATTCGTACCTATATTTTTAGATAGGCGAATCCTTGTCATTCCTGATTTTCAACCAAACGATCTTCTCTGCTATTCTTGTACCACAAACTGCTTGGAGTGTTGCTTGGAGTGTAGGCTCGAGCAAATCAAATCAAACACAAAACTAGAAATATTTTATTTACTTTCAATGAGAAAGTAAATCTCTCTTAAGTAGAAACATGTAGACATGCAATTCACAGAAAATAGAATTTATTTTTAAAATAAACTTATACCACTTTTTGCCAGAGTAGCAATATTGAAAACTTTAGAGAAGCCTGTCTTTTTCTCTTTTTGTTGGTGTGATTTAAAACCTACCAGTGCCATCTACTTATAGGGAGAATTGGTATAATCCTAGTTGAAATGGTAGAATATAAATAATATTATTTTGACAGAAAAAAATCTCTAACTCTCTATTATTTAGGGAGAGGGGTGATAACCTTAGATAGGAATACTAGGGTTTGTGGTCTTATGTATTCCATTTAAGGGGAGTTGAGCCTCTATTGTACTGGGTCCAATTATATATAATTCCTAGACTTTAACCCAACACTTTATAATTTATTCCAACCCAGTACATGTTTTTTTTTATTTCCAAATTAAATATTATTTGCTCAATTAATTTAAATAAATAAAATTTTCAATTAAATAATTTTCTCAACCTAATTCTAATTTCGTTAAAATCATGACAACTTTACCGTAAAAGAATCTATGAGAAAATATATTTAATTTTTCTACATTCAATTGGATTCATAATGACAAATTAATTTAAATTCAATTTTGAACTTCAATTATTCAATTAAATAATAATTCGAAAAACCATAAATTAATTATCAGGTCATTTCTATACTTAGTGAGAAAATGACATTCATTTCTGAATGTAACCTATTTCTCTAACTTTATCATTTTTGTTCATTTGACCCATCATGCAATTCATTTATAGTTTCAACGAGCTAGTGGAGGGACCGACTGGACATATGCAATTGAGTTTCAAATGATTTATAATTAAGTTCTAGTTTTTTTACCTATTAATTATAAGTTCATTTAGTCACGAAGTCATTTCACTATAGTATCGTGACTGGGCTCTCCCTAACAGTATACCATTACGAAAGCAACTTGATCAGTGCTTGTCCAATGACCTTCTCATAAGTGTTTTACCCTCATAGGATATCCTTAATCTCTTTGAAATAATATCTGTTCTCCCAATATGATCATATTTTATCTCATGGTAACCATTACATCTTCCTTCATGAAAAGTCAATTACTATAAAATAGTAATTAAGTTGTTGACCGCCTCCAAACGTGTGAAAATTTAGAGTAAAAATCGTGCAAATAAAAATATATAAAATCAATATGGTATCTGCAATCAAACAAGCCATATTGTAATATAGTTTAGTGTTACAATGGAATACAGGGAAGTATTCCTAGGATCAAACCCAAGGGAGGTTGAATTAAATATAAATATATTATCTACACCATCAGGTCTAAATAGTATTATCTACACCATCAGATCTAAATAGTAATCTCCAAAAATCATATTACGATAATTAAAATTGAGAATTAAGATCGTAAAATAAAAACTAACTATTAAAAACAAAGTTAACAACAAAAAATCTCTCAATTAGCAAACAGAAGATTAACTCACTTTTGTGGTTGCAATTAACTCCAGAATTCGAATTTTATTAGGGAAATAGTTATTAATTAATTAGTATTACCTCTTTGCCTCTACTACTTAACTAATTGACCAACACACACTTATCTATTGACCTCAGTTTCCTAACTGGGATAAATCTACAATTTACTTGGTAAACTTATCTCTCGATCTCGTTTATCCTAGATTACTCCCTAGGGTCGTCAATCCTAGAATTTCAACGCACATGAATTTATACCAACAAATTCTATTGGAAAACTCTAATTCTTTCGTTAATCACTCCCACATCCGCTCGTTAATCTCCCTAAAGATCTAGCCACCCATGAACACAATTTCCATATTCTCTAAAATCAATTTACTCATGCACAAACACACAAATAAATTAAAATGAGAGAATGATAGAGATTGCTTCGTTTGATAAACTTGATGAGCTTAAAATCGCGAAATCTTTTGATAGTGATTGAGATATCGTCGATTGTAAACAAGAAACAAAATAAAAATAATAAAATACTTAATAACGAAGAATTGGATTCAAAACGAATCCAAGTCAAAGAACAAAAAATAAGTTGTCTTTGAAAATAAACTAAAAATAAATAAAAACTAAAACCCTAAAACGGCTTGGCAAAAAGCTCCCTAAGCCTTGCCTCAACTTAATTATTTATAGACTGAGTTTAACAACCCTAATTAGGTCAGATATAAGCCTTAATCACATAAAATATAAGTTGTGCAAACGGAAACACCATCGCTTAATTTTTGCCCATTGTATGATGAATGTTTGATTGATCATTAAACCGTTGCACTAACATACTTATGCAGCCAAGGTGATCACTGAATACTAAGGTATGCACTTACACTTTATATATGTTTTACCAAATTAATGACTTATATGCTTGAAATAAAAATAATAACATCAAGTTGAATAAAAACAAATAATTTAGGAACCAACTTAGCATATCACGAGCCAAGGGTTACAAGGGGGAAATAGGACCTCGCCATAGTATAATGTTCGCCCTTAGGGGTAAGTTTGCTCTTTTTAGTAGGGTTTGCCAAATAAAGGGTGTACGCCGAAACTTAGTTCACCAATAGATTAGTTCACTAAATTTGATAGGTTCATCAGAATTGTGGGAGACGCCACTTAAGAGTTCACCAATAGGAATCGCCAAATAGGGCTGGGTTCTCCAGTGATGAGTTCACCAACCTAGTGTATTATCTAGAATAGGACAATTCACTAAAGTAGTTGAGTTCGCCAATGTGAGGGAGCACGTCAAACCAAGGAGTTCGCGTGTGTCCATCCACCAGTGATAAGAGCTCGCCATGTGAAAGGGTGTCCCAGGATAGAATCAAACCAGTGGTTCGCAAGACCAAGTTGCGAGCTAGGCTTGCGGGTAGGTCACGAGCTAGTGCTTGCCAGGTTGTGTGCGAGGAGGGTTCGTAGATAGCTTGAACTTGGAATTTCTATGCTTATTTTTTATTGTGTGACTAGAAAGGCTTGCTATTAGGTTTTTTTTTTATGAATAATACTTCAAATACGTGGGGTGCATGGTTGGCTGGTGTGTTTGTGATGTTTTAACGGAGAGTCACTTCAGTGGCTAATGTGACATTCGAAATTCAGGTCGAACCGTCTCGACCAGGTTTCGGGCACCACAAAAATCATGTTTATGTTATTCTTGCATTACCATTGTAAGATTGCAATTGAATTAATTATTTAATCATATTGAAATTATAACTAATTAACACACTATCGAAATGGTGCATGTTAACGTTCTTAAGTATAAAATTAGATTAAATGAGTAATAGAATTAAAAAATATTATTGCCTTGCATAACCTAAAGATTGTTGCAATTAAACTTGTTTCAATATATAAATATATCGTTACTTCACTCAATTTTATGCCTGTTTATGAAAATTAATTAATTAATTTAACATAGACATATGCTAGAAAGATTTAAACATCATAACATTCAAAAATTTAAAATTATATTATATACCATTCATTTTCATACATTTTGTCCCTAAATCAAACCTTCGAGGCCCAAGAAATAGCTTAGAAACAATTCAGGACTAATTTGAAACAAAACAGGAAGTTTAGAAAAATGTTGCAAAAATTGAAAATAGTGGTCACATGGCCATGTGGAATCTCCCCAGGCCGTGTAACTTTCAAACAAATGACACACGACCGTGTCCTCACCCGTGTAACTTACTAAATAGGGTCATACGGCCGAGTTACATGGCGTGTTACATGCCCGTATGCCAGGCCATGTAACTCTCTGAGTAGCCCCACACGCCTGTGCGCCAGGGCGTGTGTTATGCCGTATAACACACTAACTTGAACCCTATGAAATCTTTAGATGGCACACAGCCATGTCGCCAAGCCGTGTACCTCACATGGCTGTGCCACATACCCGTGTCCGAAGCCATGTAAGTCCAAAATTTACCTAAAATCAAGCCATTTCAAACCCATACCATGCATAAACATTTAATCTATTTGTGCACACTTTAAAATGATCTAAACATCATCCAAACACACATCAAGATGCCATTTCAAGATTCTAATTCAACTAACCAATATGTCATTCAAAAGCACCACAATATACCAAAACAACAACTATCAAAACATGTCAATATTGCACCATTTCATACAATATAGCCTATTCCAACTAGTTACCAAAACATACCACTTATAACAATTTTCAAACCATTCAAAACATACCATAAAGAGCCTTATAAACATGCATAATAAGGTAACCAAAATGACATAATTTGATAAGGCATCAAATGGTACCAATCCAACATAACTTTCAAAACTTATACATACCAAAAAAGCATTAACACATTCATCAAAATACCATTACAAAACACCCTATACATGCCATTATAAACCTTGACCAAAATGCTTAAAAACTACCAAATTGACTACTGAATAGTGTGATAGGTCTCCAACAAGCTTCCAACCAAATCAAGCTTCCGATGATCTATAAAATAAAGAAAATAAACTACGTAAGCAACGAGTTCTTAGTAAGCTCGTATAAACTTTACGTAATCTGGTTTTCCATTTGTTTCTCTAATAATAAGGGGATAATTTCATTTTATTTATGATATGTGATATCAAATAAAATAAAAGGAATAAAATCCCTCAGTGTGTTAGGGTTACCAAGAAAAACAATATCAAAAGGTCTAGTAGTCATTTTTTTTCTCTTTGAAAATTTCAAGAGAATTTTATTGTTCATTTCTAACTGGGTGGATTACGCAGAGGCTAAGACATTACTGTTGCGGCTTGGGATCGACATTGTTCAAAGGAATCATATCAATAATGTTGTTCGTCACTCTTCCAGTTTTGAAAAAGTATATTTTTTACCTTTGTTTCAACCCAATTCGTTCCTCGTAATGGATCCATTGTTGATGATCACTGGAATAATTTTTCCACTGCACCACGAGGCTACCAATGATCCAACAGTTATCATGTAGATTTCACTGAAGAGTCTTCTTGAAGGTAAACAAAATTTTCTTATAATCGTACGATAGTTGGACTGACCTCTGTGGTATGTATTATCATGCAATATATCAAGAAATTCTATTTTTAAAAATGACAACTAGTCACAGCATGCTACTCGGTGAGATTGTCCCAAGATGACTCATTTGTGGTGCATGATGCGATAAGTGTTGAGTTCATGGTATACACTCAAGATCTTCTAGTTAAGTAACTCCCCAATGAGCTATGCTTAAGCTAAAATGATGATAAAATGTTACATGATTATTAGTACGTGTGAATGCCTAAAGAATTAGATTTATATACTAATTGGATGGAAATCCATGTTCTTACTAGTTTATCATGATCACCCTAAGGTGGCTTGACTCATTTCTGGTTCTCTTCCTTTCCACTTGTGGTGGCCTAGAGACTTTAGCCTTGCCTTTCTTAGCGCGCTTTCCCTTCCATTTTGAGGGCGAAGCGACAACTATATTTTCTTCTGCTCTTTGGATCGACTGATCGCCATTCAATATCAACTCATAAGATTGTAACTCCTTTATGAGTTGTGTAAGTGTCAGGTTTTTGTTACCAAGGTTATATGCGACTCGAAAGCTAACAAAGTCCTTGGACAAGCTCTTGAACACCATTTCGATCTGAGTGTTCTGGTCTAAATTGGCCTCATTTTCAGCTACCTCAGCAAAGTATCCCATAAGAGTTATCATAGGTCTTTGACTGGAGTATCGGGTTTTTGTTGGGCATTCATCAAGGTAGTTATAACAGACTGTCAAACTAAGGCAGCTTGGCCTCCGAACATTTCTTCTAGCTTATCCAGAATCGCTTTGGTAGTCTTACAACTCTATAGTTGCTTATATGGGGTGCTAGTCACGCTTGCCAGCATATAGAAATGAGTTATCTCATCAGACTCCTCCCAGCATTTTCTAGCCTCAGCTTGAATGGCCGGAGTGCACTTATTATAAAAAAATTGTTTTAGGTTTCTCATATCTTAGGACAATAATCAATTTTTTTACCATTCCTTATAGTTATTTTTGTTCAGTTTATTTTCAATGAATATGTTCAGTAAAAGAGTTGATGCCATTTTCGAACTGAAAATAAAACATTAATGTATATTAATTTTTGAATTAAGAAAATGCTTGAAATTGTTTTACAACATTACGATATGCATTAAGATGATGCATGTATCTTACATCAAACCTTGAAAACATTTGTAAGCCGTTGAAATGATAATTCCAACACTCATTGAATCAGGCCACTGTGAGGTGATCATGATCAACTAGTAAGAACATGAATTTCCATCCAATTAGCACATTAACCTAATTCCTTAGGCACTCACACGTACTAATAATCGTGTAACATTTAACCAACTTTCTAACTTAAGTAGAGCTCTGTACGGAGTTACTTAACTAGAAGATCTTGAGTGTATAACCATCAACTCAACACCTATCATATCATGCACCACAAATGAGTCATCGTGGGAAAATCTCACCAAGTAGCATGCTGTGACTAGTTGTCCTCTTTGAAGACAGAACTTCTTGTAATAATACCTATCACGAAGGTCAGTCCAATTATTATACGATCACAAGAGATTTCTACATACTTTCAGGAAATCTCCTTAGTGAGATCCACATGACAATCTTACAGTAGGGTAGTTAAACTGCCATGTCATCACAAGAGACCATTGATGGAGGTCGTAGGTCTTGTTTAAGGACGTTTTCTCACTCAATATTTTAAAAACATATAAGGTTTTTTAATGTCTAATTTTAATCATGAATGATCAATATATGCATGACAAGAACATGTGACATTTTCTCTAATCTATATGGCATGCTTATCTCATATATGCATAGACATACATTCGCAGTCATATAATTACCATCATACTTATCTCTTAAAATTAAATGACTCTGACCAGCTAAAGTTTCTATGATTCTATCTTAGAAAAATAAAAATTGTAAAATTACAAAATTCACCACAAAACATACTTTGGGTCTTCAATTTTGCCACCACATACTTCTACTACGGTATTGGTTCATGTTTTTATCGTTGCCATATTTTCACCACCGTTTTCGTGTCATCACTGCCACCACCGATCATCACCGTCGAACCACTGTCGACCATTGTTGGTGTGTCTGGGTCGGGTTTGCGTTGTCTCGATCAGCTTGGATGTGTCTTGGTTTTTCAGGTTTCACCATAATAATAATATAATAAAATAATATCATGCAGTCATTCGCATACATTCCCCTAAACATGCATATAATTTAGAGAATATCACATCTTATCAAATATAATCACACATGAAGAAGAGAGAGAATTTTAGTCTTAGTTTACACTATAAACATAGCACAACTGTAGCTCTGATACTAATTGTTGGAAAAATCCCGCTTGAAAACGGTTTTCTTGCAACAAAAAATAAAAAAATTAAAAATTGATCCGATTTGTGATATTTATAGCATTAAACCTTAGACCAAAATTGTACCTATGTTTTCGGATAGATGAATCATTGTCGTTCTCGACTTTCAACTAAATGATCTTGTATGTTATTTTCGTACCACGAATTGCTTCGAGTGTGGGCTCAAATGATTCAAATTAGACACAAAACTAGAAATAGTTTTCTTTTCTTTAGGGTGAAAACAAAAATTCTCTTCTCAAATAGAAACCGACAGAATTGTTATTTCGGAAAATATATTTAACTCCTAGAGAATAAAAATCTCTCTATTTTTAGGCAGAATAACAATATCTGAAAGTTATGTGTATAGCCCTACCGGTGCCATCTATTTAAAGGGAGAGAAAGTATAACCTTGTTGAATTGTAGAAGTTTATTTCAACTAGAAAAATGAAATCTCAGTTCAACTAGGGTTTGTTGTCCCCCTTTATTACATAAGGGGTTTTTCGACCTCTTCCATATCGGGTCCAATTACAAGTACTTCATTGCTTTTAACTTATTACTTTATAATTTTTTTTTTCTATTTCCCAAAATTAAACTAATATATTCCAATTAAATGATTTTCTCAATCAAATTCTATTTTCGTTAAAATCAGGGCGATTTTACTGTAAAAAATTTTATGAGAAAATATATTTAATATTTTTACATTCAATAGTTCACTATGACAAAATAGTTTATTTTTTAAAGTCTCATAAATTAGATAGATTTTAATATTTATATTTTTTTCCATTTTAATATCTAAATTTGACAATTAAATTTATTTTGATTCCTAAACTTGATAAATATAATAGTTGGATGACGTGGCATTTTAATATTGTACCACGTCAATACTTGAAAATAAAAAATTTAGGTGATGATGCAATATAATCTCAATATACCATGTCATTAAATATGGATGGAATCTAAATTTAGAGACCAAAATAAACCTAATTGTCATGTTGAAGTATCAAAATAGAAAAAACAAATATAAAAGGAAACCTAATAACTAAGTTTTAAGTTGGGGCATCCACTATTTCTATGAACAATACATATGTTGAAATATATTGATAAGCAAGAAGAGAGTGATTTTCCAATTATATCCCTCAATTATTAATGGAAAAATGCCCTAATGAGGAAGAGAGGTGCACATGTTGTTCAACCTCCAACATGGGCTGTTTTGTTTTGAGTCCAAAATATATATTAATTAAGTTTTTCAGTTGGAGCACATGCTTTCCTCTTTCACATTATCAAATGCCCAATGCAACTTTTCCTATAGGAATGGACCATCAACCATGTAATGCCAACGAGAGGATATCATCTACCTATGTCTCGCACTATGAATTCCACTGTTGTGAATGACACTACATATTGCAAAAGTCGTACACCCAACGTACCAGCTTTCGGTTCCTCACCTATTCGAACTCAGGCTTTTACTTACATCAAAGTGTATGAGTCACACATACGTAGTTCGTCATCCACTCAGGATTTAGGTATGTCACACTATGAACATCACAAGTGAATAAATCCATAAACGGATCCAGGATCTATTCTTCTTGTGTCCTGTCCGATGTACTGTCAGTCCAGTCAGTCATATTTATGTCTCTATCTTCTAGTAGTCATCCTAAGACAAATCATCTCTACAATTGGACTTGATAGATGGCATATTAGTCTTTCAATTTGTTTGCTCATTTCCGATCACTAAGGACATATTTAGGTTCGTCTACTAATATAAGTTGTCTTTCCGTATTACGATCTGACCACATTATATCGCTTAGTATTAGTTTAAACATTAGTCAACCAATCAGCAACATTTGCTTCCATTTTGTTTTGCATGCAAAAACCATAGGAGGACAATTATACAAAGTATATTAATGTAATCAATGAATTTGTTTTATTAACCAATATGTTTGAAAAAACTACAAGTTTACAAACAAATATACTATACTCAGGACACCAGATCCAACAATGAGTTGCATTCATAGTTGCTCATTGAACACCTTCAGAGTCACAAGGTTTAGTCTCACTATCCAAGGATGCTTGAACATCAGTATCCACTATGATGACAACTTGTACCATAGAAGAACACTCAATCTTATACAAAAATATCTAGCTCCAATACCATATCAGAAAAGCTACCAGACTTGGAGAAAAAAAACTAAACAAGAAGAGAAAATAGAAACAGAATAGGGTCTATTTCTTTTATTGATAGTGACTAATATCTCAAAATGAGACAAGCCATGTATTTATACATCAAGGTTACTAATTTCAAAGACTAATCAATACTAACTAACAGAAACACAACAGTCATTTTAACTAACTAATAGAAATATAATTAACTAAGCTAAGCTAACTCTACTAAGCTACAAGCTAGAGTACATTAATATATATATATATATTGCAAAGATCTATATGACATCAACAGTTCAACTAAGTACTTGGGATGTCTTAGGCATATGAACAAATCTTAATATACCTCATCACTTTATCATTAGCTTCCCGAATTATCATTAGCTTCCAGATTTATCATGTAGCCCTTC
>CM025152.1:14469907-14487881 GCA_013467495.1 Gossypium gossypioides
AAAAAAAAAAAAAGAAGGATTGGTTCAAATTCCATTGAACGTTTCGAATTTTGTCATCTCTAGCTTCAACTTTTGTCATTTCAAATAAATTTTAATTTGTGTTTGAAGTAATTTTTAATAAATATATTTTTACATAATTTTTTTCATCTACATGAGTCTTTCATAATCTAATTAAATCTAGTTGTATAATTGACGGAGAGAGATCAAATTGTCGGGCCAGTCCAATGTGGATGTGCTGATTAGACGGGCCATGGTTTCATGAACATTTTGATATCCTTGTGAAGGAGATATTATTTTGGGCCTAGCGGATGTGGTGTTTAAACAAGCTTTTCATGAGGATTTAACATTCTTGTGAAGGTTCATACTTTGGGGCCACTGACCATCGTCCCTGCATTTCAAGCCTAATAAAATTTTCAATTTTACAAGAGAGTCAACATTAACAAGCCGGCCTTATTCCTAGCAGGACAGTGACATTCTTGTTGTGCAACGCATAGTAATAATCAAATTCCATGGCCGCCATGTGAAGGAGTTGTCAGGAAAACTCTCCATGTGGCAAAATCAAAGATTGAACTTTGATAAAATCAATCAAGAAGAGGACATTTAAACAAGAACCGCCCCGTTCCTTCATAAGTCACCAAATATACCACTGCTTTTCCATGGCTGAGAAGCAGCAAACTGAACCCTCTGACGAACAACCTGGTGAATTAACAGACTCAGCGCCGGTTTTACCAAGTAAGTTGGTCGCCTCCCATCGTCTCAGTTCATTCAAATTATTTGAGTTATAATTTGATAGTTAGTGGTAGACTCATTTATAGGATGTTAAATGCAGGAACTTACGGGACATTGCTTGGACCAAGCACAGCTCCGAAAATGGAATGGCCTAAGTTAGTAGGCCTCACCCCTGAGGAAGCAGAGAGAAAGATCAAGGAAGACATGCCAAGAGTCCAGATTCAGGTGGTCCAAGCTAATTGCTTTGTTACCATGGATTTCAACCATGGAAGGGTTCGATTATATCTTGACCCTTCAGGAAAAGTTGAAAGGCCTCCAAGAATTGGCTAAATCTAACTTGTTTGCTTTCGAGAATAATATTACGTCGTCATAGTTGTTAAGACATCATTAGAATCACAGGTAAACAATGAGCAAAACTTTTGTATGAACGTATGTAATAAAACTTGGAACTTTCATTTGGAGTTGAATAGTTGAAATCAGATGATTCTCTTGTTATGGGGTAGGAAAGTCAGAAAATTCAACTGGATGATGGTCATAATAGAAAATAGATGAAGCAAGATAGAAGTGGTCCCCTGAGATATTGTTTTAGCATCTCATATCAATGTAGTGAAGTACTGAAGGAATGAAGTATGGACAGCATTCAATCACCTTTTTCTTCTTCATCCATAAAAGAAAAGGAAACGGTCAAAAGTCTTCTTCCCTTTTGCTTATTTTAGCCATGGGTTTGGTGTTGTTGGTTCATTTGGTGTCTTGGTTTTGTCTGATATCTATCCGTGGTGATCTTGAGTCTTGTTCTTTGGGTATTTTTGTTTGCCTATTAAAATGTCAAACTCCCACTGCGCCACTAGGCCACTAGTAGAAGATTCCATTCAACTGTAACAACCCCACTATTTCCATGGCCTCTTTCAATCATAAATATACAATGGATATCAAGAGGGTAGAGTTAGCACATGGTCATGCCCCTAACATTGGTCTTTTGTTTTGTATTTTTCTCTCTTAAGCCCAATATTTGAAGTACTGTTCCATATGTTTAGCCAATGAACGGCAAGTCTTCGCAGTTTTAATTAATACTCATTTCAATCTCAGGTTTTAGAAGTTCCGTATTACCTTTAAATCTTCGTGAATTACGAATTCCAACATTTTTATGGAACTTTACTTTCTTCCCAAAATAAGGGAAGGACTAGACATCTATTAATCATAATTAAGACATTCTAGTTAACGACAATAATGCTCGTAAAATATAAAAGGTCATCAGATGTTAAATCACAAATACAGAGGTAGCTTAGTAGGAAAAAGAATTATTAATGACATCACACGTTTCCCGACCATAGTTTACTACAAACATGTGAAACATCAATGTCTTTGTTTCCCTTTGTTAAATGTCCCATAGTTTTGCATATGACACAAGCTCAGTCATTGAAGAAAATATATATTGAAAAAAAAAAGGAGAAAAAAACTGTTTCAGACACTATCTAGTTTCTCTAAGAAGGGAAAGTGGAGAGGTTGAAAGAGAAGCAAAACTAGTAGCAACATTACCAGTTTCCATGAATGAATTTGAACTCATTTTATCAAAAGATGAGGACGCAAATGAATTCACAAAAGCATCAAACCCTTCTGCATAACCTTTATTGCCGTCAAATGACGCCGGCGGCCTCAGACTTTCCGGCAGTTCAGCCTCTCCATCTAGATACCTCACTACATGCCTCATGGTAGGCCGTGCCACAGGCATGTCATTTGAACACATTAGGCCTAATTTAAGCACCATCGACATTTCACCTTCATCATATTTGCCATTGAGCCTAATGTCTGCCACATCAAGGAGTCTCCCTTGTATGAACTTCTCCCATACCCAATCAACCAACACTAATTCCTCAGGCAAGGCCTTCGGCTCAATTGGCCTACGCCCACAAGCAACTTCAAGCAATAATGCACCAAAAGCATAGACATCGGAGCATGTTGTGGCCTTTCCTGTCTTGGGTAGCTCTGGTGCTAGATATCCCAATGTACCAACCACCCGAGTTGTCCCCGGATTTGAACCGTGTTCGTACAATCTTGCAAGGCCAAAATCTCCTAATCTTCCATTCAATTCATCATCTAATAACACGTTACTTGCCTTAACATCTCTATGAATCACAATTTGTTCATAGCCTTCGTGTAAATAAAGAAGACCCGAAGCCACACCTTTGATAATCCTGAATCTTTGCTCCCAATTCAAGATTATTTTAGGCTCATCAAACAAAAACTGATCTAAGCTGCCATTAGCCATGAAATCATAAACAAGAAGAAGATCACCTCTTCTCCTGCACCATCCCAGTAACTGAACCAAGTTCCTATGGCGAAGCCTTCCAATACTAGCAATTTCTGATACGAATTCACGCAAACCCTGCTTCGATTCATGAGAAACTCGCTTCACAGCAACTTCAGTCTTTGAATTTCGAAGCGTTCCTTTGTAAACTCTGCCAAATCCACCTTGACCAAGTAAGTTTTTGTCACTGAAACCATTGGTTGCTTGCTTGAGTTCTCCATAAGAATATCTTTGTGGTCCAATCTCCAGCTCCCAATCTTCAATCACATCCGCGTTTTTGATTTTGATAATGATATAAATGACAATGGAGACAGCAATTATGACAAGAATGCCAGAGGAAACAGAGACAACAACTGTTAAAGCTGTATGCTTTTTTGGTGGTCCGGGGAGCGAAGGCAGAGAAGATAGGTCGAGAGCCTGAGCTTGTCCATTGATTTTAAAGCTCCAACCTAAAACATAATGCGAGCTAGCAAGTAACCCTGTTGAAGCTGAGAAACCAACGTACATAAACTCTTGAAGAAACGGTGAAAGATCTACATGATACGACAAGATCGGCAATCTGGGTCTTGTCGAATTCGGTGCGATGGTTACATTGAAGACGTTTTCAACTGAATCATAATCGATCCAAACTTGGATTGGGTTTCCACTTTTGAGAGTAAGATTTTGCTTCGTGGAAACATCGGTGAAGTAAGCGGCAGGAGCCGAAGCATTTGACACCATGCTGTTGATGTCGATGCCAATATGGTTGTCATTGATGTCCTGGAACTCAAAATCCTGAACCGTGTCGAACTCTACTGCAACCAGATGGTTTGTGAGGTTCCCATTATCAGTTGCGTTAAGGATTCCTAGATACTGACTTGGAAGTGCTTTCAGATCTTTAGAAGTGGCGATTGTGAAAGCAAGGCCATGCCCACCTAGCTTTAAATACTCAGGAACTATAACGAAAGCAAAAGAGGTGGAAAAGGAAAAAGCTTGACCATTGCTGGAGTTCTTGAATCTAAATGGGGAGTTGTAAAAAGCATGACCCTGTAGACGACTGGTGTCATTTGTTAAGCAGAGAATGCCATGTTTATCAATCCGTGCAACCCCCGTTACTGTTAAGTTGTTGGGGTTTAAGTCTTTGAATCCAGGGAAGAACACCTCGGTGGACTGTGAAGAAGCAGCTGAGATCAAGAGAAAGAAAAGTAGGAAGAAATAAGCCATGTTAAGGGCAAACGAGAGATGGAATCAGGGTAAAGAAAAAGGATGAGAAATTGAAAAAACGTGAGAGAGATGGGAATTTTAATTTAAGCCTTGAAGAGCACCTTTTAGGTGTGGTTTTTGTTGAAAGAGTAGTGGCAACTTGAAAGAGATCTCATGATAATGATAGAGATTAGAAGGGGCAGTGAAGGGTTTCCAAGCAGAAAGCTCGAAACATTGGGTACCAATTTGGGTATAACACATATATGGGCCAACAGCTATAGATAGAGAGGAAGAGCAAGAGAGGGTGACGCGTGTTCTGGAATTTGGTCAGGTTCTGGCACAGACCAGACCGAGCTAGAGTCTGAACTATTGACGAGAAAGTAGCATAATAGGGTTTAATTTATGGGTGCCCTTTTTTTGTTTATTTTCCGGATTAGCCCACTTCAGGGATTCAAGTTTATTGCTAATCTTCCATTCTCACAATTGTATTTTTCTGTTGAAAATTAAAATTAAAATATTCTCCTTGATGCAGCCAAGAGCCAACAGAGGACTAAAGCTTTGTTTATTCAAACTCAAGGCATTCAAGAAAGCAGGCAAGCTGAGGACAAGAGTTTTTCCCGGCAAAATGATCCTTTTTTACTTTTTAACTTATAACAATTATAATGGATAACTAGGATGTAAAGGTAATGTTACTTCGGGCTAGTTTATTTTAGAACTATTTTTAAGAAGTGTTTTTTAAAAGTATTTTAGAGAAATACTTTTAAAAAGTTTGGTGTTCTTAATAAGTGATTTTGATAAATATTGTTAAAAAGTGTTTTTAAAAAATAAATTATCCATTTTAGATATTATGTTATAAAGTAACAAATAAATATTTAAATAATATTTAAAGTAACAAATAAGCATTTAAAATTAATTCTTCCACCATGGTATATCTCCAATCAATATTTTGAATTTGTAGTTTTTCGTTCCCTAAATATGGAAGCCATGTGTCATTCCAGATGTTCACAGTCTTTCTGTTGCCTATTCTCCAACCAACCCCTGATTCTAATAAGTCCCTTGTGCCCCACATACTTCTCCAGGTAAAAGAATGGTGAGTTCCTAACTCAGCATTTAAAAAATCACCACATGGGTAGTAGATAGCTTTCATGACTTGCACTAGTATACAATTAGGATCGGTAAGGAGTTTCCATCCTTGCTTTGCCAACAAGACTTTATTAAAATTTTATAATTCCCTAAAACCCATCCCTCCCTGCACTTTTTGAAAACATAAAAACTTCCAACTACACCAGTGAATTCCTTTTTTTGTTTTTAAATTTTGCCACCAAAACTGCATAGCATAATGAATTTGGTAATCGAAAACACTACATAGCATAAATGGGTAAAACTTGTAAAATTGATTTGATAAAAACCTCATTCCTACCTATGGAGAGATTGTGTATGCTTTATACTTTTACTTTTGTTAAAAAGTTTTCTTTAATTTTAACAAAAGTTTTTTTCTTTCTCCTTCCCACCATCATTGGTAAGCCAAGGTACATCTCGGGATTATTAGCAATTCGAACCCCCAGTTCTCTTCACATTTAAATATTGATTTCATCACTTATGTTATTACTAAAGTAGACTAATGATTTTTCAAAATTCACAATCTGTCCTGATAAAGCTTCATATTTGTTTACCACCGTTTTTATTGCCAGAGCCTCCTTTTTTGTTGCGTTCCTGAATAAAATACTGTCATCGACAAAGAAAAGATGAGTTAATTGCATCACTTTGCCCTACTTTCACCCCTTTAATTTTCCCCTCCCTTTTCGCTAAATTTAATAGCCTTGAGAAACCCTTTGCACAGATTAGAAATAGATATGGCTTAGGGGATCCCCTTGTCTTAATCCTCTAGATGGCTTGAAATCCCTTCCTTTTTTTACCATTAAGGACCATCGAGTATAAGACACTGTTCAAACATTTTAATATCAACAAGATCCAGTTGTCACAGTAACCAAGAGTTCTCATCATTTTTTCAATAAAATGCCACTCAACCCTATCGTATGCTTTACTCATATCTAATTTTAATGCGAATGACCCTTTACTTAACCTCTTTTTCTTAAACAATGCAGTAATTCATAGGCCACAAGAATATTATCAATAATTTGTCTACCAAGCATAAATGCTCCCTGTGTTTTTTCAATGCAAAGATTTAGGGTTTTTCTAAATCTATTAGCTATTGCCTTTGAAATTATTTTGTATAACACGTTGCATAAGCTAATTGGTCTAAATTGCCCGATGTTTCTTGGCGTCATAACCTTAGGAGTTAAAATAATATTCGTTTTGTTAATAATTCCTACTTTTTTACTGTTCAGAATATCAGTGCAAAATTTTGTCACCTCATTTCCTACTATATGCCAGAATTTCTGATAAAAAAGAGCAAGAAAACCGTAATTACCTAAAGCTTTAAAAGGTTGCATTGATTTTAATGATTCCTGTAAATCCTCTTCTTTAAATGGGCTGATAGCTCTTCATTTATTTGATCTAATATGCAAGGTTGGATTTCCCTCCATATATTCTCCTTCCTATGTAAACTGATTTGATAAAAAGATTTCCATAAAATACTTAGATGCTACCTCTAATAATTTATCATCCCCTTTGATCCACCTACTCCTTTCATCTTCGAGTCCATTTATTATATTTCTTTTTTTTTTAAAGAAAGCAAAATTATGGAAGAAAGCTAAATTTCTATCGACCATCTTAATCCAGTTAACTCTAGCTCGCTGTTCCTAGAAAATTTCTTCTTTATCAGCCTCCATATTCAACGCGAGCTTAACTTCTATAATTTTTTATAAATGTTCATCATCTGGATCTTCCAAATAAAACTCAGAAAGCTTTTTGTTTAAGCTTTCTCTTCTTCTGATTCGCCTCCCTTTATTTATCTTATCCCACTATTTTAATTATTTGCTAAATCTTATGAGTTTTTCTGGTAATTCGTCCTGGTTTAATTCCTATACTTGTTTTATTTTCTCTTCAAAACCTTCCTCAAAAATCCAATCTGCATTGAAACGAAAAAGAGAATTCCTCCTATTCCCCCTATCATTTTGGCTACCTAATGTGCCCAAAAGGAGAGGGTAGTGATCTGAAAAGCTGTGGGTTAAATGTCTCATTGAATATTTTGGAAAATGATCCCACCATTTCGAGTTTGCCACTCCTCTATCCAATCTTTCTCGTAAATTATTATCAGCAAGTCTTCCTCTTTCCCAAGTAAACAATTGTCCTGTGAATCCTATATCAATCAAGTCACATTCTTCAAGTACTTCTCGAAAAGTTTCCATTTGTCTTTCTTCTCTCTGTCTACCCTTTTTTTTTCAAATGAGAACATAATTTCGTTAAAATCCCCCATTACTAACCATGGCATTTAACGACATTCTTTCACTCTTCACAGCATATTCCATGAGTCCCTCCTAATATGTTCAGTTGGGGCCCCATAAAATCTTGTAAACCTTTATTCAATCGTGTTGTTGTCATCTCTCACCTCCACATCAATATGGGATTTTGAAAAGCTAATACGGGTTATTGAAATTCCTTGTTTCCACATAAGGAAAAGGCCTCCTTGTGATCCTTCTGCACTTATATCAATTCTATTGTCGAATCCATACTTTTCCCAAATCCTCTCCATGTTTCTTTCATTAACTTTTATTTCTATAAGGAACAAAAGTTGGGGTTAGTGTTGTCTCAAAATTTTTTTAAGATGTCTTATAGTTCGCGATTGCCCCAACCCACGAACATTCCAACTAAGGATTTTTATTGTGTCCGGTTGGCCTTCTTATTAGCGGCCACCGATAATCTATTTTCTGGAATTGTCACCATGCTACTTGTCTGTGTATCTTCAAGGATATCTAGTCTTTGTCGTTTTTTCCCTTCCAAAATTCCAATTAGGTTGTCTTCATCTTCAAACTCTTCCTCATCCTTATTGTCATTAGTTCCCATCTCTATATCAACCCCATTCATATATCTATTACAGCCCTCTAAAACTTCCTTCCCTTTCGACCGTATAATAATTTATCTTTTTCTCGTATTATGTGTTTGGTCATTCATTGTAGTCTCCATGAATTTGTTCCTTCTTCTTACCTCTACCCCTACTTCGCTTTTTGCCATGGTTTTTTGTTCCTCTTTTAACCATCTCCTTTCATTCTGCATAGATCTTCTAGGTGGAGCCCTTAGAGATAAATCTCATCCCATATTTGTTTCATGCGCCTCTATCGTTAATCTTAGAGACAAAAACTTTCTCCATGCCTTAATCTTCCACACATAAAACAAAATAATGCTAATTTTTCATATTGAAATAAAGCATAGGTTGATTTATTTTGTACATAAAGAATGTGTTTTTTCCTCTTCAAAAGATATCTTACATCCAGGCAAACCCTAATCCTCATAATTTTTTTAACTCCTTTTGTTATTATTGTTGCATCATATTCTAGAAAACGTCCCATGAAATTTTCCAATTGTCTTGCCATTCTTTCAGACATATACCTTAATGGCAAATTGCGGACTTGTACCCAAAAATTGGAGAAAACCAACAGTACCTGTACTGGGTCCTCTCCTCTCTCCATTCTATGAAATATGATAAGATGCTTGTTGAAAAACCATGGAGTCCCATCGGTTACCCTCTTTAGATCCAAATAGTTGTAAAATTGAAATAAGACTATTTTATCTTCCATCTTTGTTATTAATACTCCTTCAAGAGGATGCCATAATTTTCTAAGAACTATTCTCATAGATGGGAAGTGGACTGCACTGTTTGTCAGAACTTTGCACCAGACATAATTTAAACTCGTCATCGATCTCCTCCCTATATATTTGATCACATACAAGGTCATCTTCATCTTCTGCAATTTGTAAATTAGCTAATTCATCCTCCATTGTTTTTCAAGACTTTTATTAATGCTTTTCAATTCTTCTCTTTATCCTTCTCTATTTTTATAAAGAAAATGTAAAGACTAGTTTATTGATTTAGATTTTTTCTAGGAATACAATCGAGAAAAGCCCCGACGACTGCCACAATCGGCAGACAAAGCAAAACAAAGCAAAAAAACCCTAACCTGCTACTATCGGTAGACTCCCTAATTTAGTTTTAAAATTGAAATTTATTTAAATATTTTTAATAGTATAGAGATTAAATTAATCCATTTAAAAATAATTAAATTAACTTAATATGATTCCTATAATCATTCATCCAATTAGAACATTTATAAATTAAAAGCAGCAATTAAAGATGAACAAAATAGAAAGCAACAATTAAAATTAGAATAATTATTAATGTATTAAATTATAGAAATAAACTTTGTTAACAAAAAAATATTGAATAATCTACTCAATAAGTTAACTCATAAATTTGTAACAAAATTTACACAAAATAAAATTTAAATTTGGTGGGAAAATATATTGCTATATTATCAGTGAAATTTTAAAAAAAATTATAAGCAAAATTGAGTTGATGAGAAGTATATGCATGATATATTAAAAAAATTAGAAAATATATAAACAATTGGAACAAATATTGATGTTTCTATTCAATAATCATTAGAGAAGTTAACATTCTTAAGTATCAAGGTGTACTACAAACTTTCTCCAAAAAACAGTATTTCCTTTTTACATTATTTAAATAAAAAATCTAAAAATATAACCATTTGTGTCTTTATATACAATGCGGTTTCAAATTCACATTTACTTAAAATCTCATATGCGAAGAGCCCATGGGACATTCAAAAAAGGTTAAATTTTACTATTAGTCCTTATACTTTGTAAAAGTTATAGATTTAATTCTTGTACTTTAATTTGACCATTTTTAGTCCTTAAATTTTTTAAATTTTAAATTTTCAGTCCTTATCAAATGATAACGATTAAATTATTTATGTTACACTTTGCTATTTCCAAAATTTGATGCACCAAATATATTATCATATGTGTAATGTCATGTTAGCTTGTTGTTTTTACATTTTACTCACTAAAAATACAATTAATGGGTTAACGACAGTCATTCACTTCAAGGTTAGAATTTTAAAATTTGAAAAGTATCGAGACTTAGAATGATTTAATTGAAGAACGTAGAATAAATCTACAATTGTGCGCATTGTTAGGACCAAAAATTGAATTTAACCAAATATATTTATATATTACCATTTGAATCAGAACTAAAATTTGAAAATTCAAAGGATATAGAAACTAAAATTAACCAATTCAAAATGTGTAAAAATTAAAAATGACCAAATTAAAATGCAAAATTATATTCACAACTTTCAAAAAAATAAAATCAGAATTTAAGCTCTAAAATATGGTTAATTTATATGTATATGCTAAAAATTTTTGAAAAGCTGTGCTGAAATTTTTGAAATTTACCAATCTACGTTGTTTTTGGAGAGAGAAAGGAAAAAGCGTCCTACAGGGTGCATTTTCACTACCACATCAGTGAAAACGCGCCCTGTAGGACATGTTATCACTTTGCAAAAAATTATTTTTTCCTTTTTTTTTTCTTGCAGTTGAAAATTAGTAGTTTGTATATTTATTTTTGTCCATATTTGAGATAGACATTGTTATAGTTTTAAGGTATGTTTGAATTTACGTTGGTGTCGTAGAGCTAAGTGACCTACAAATTTCTTCTGCCATGTGAGTATGGAGCTGTCACTCCAGAAGCCAGATCACATTGCAACTTAAGGTCCCAGTTGATGAAAGTGTAACTAGAGCTTCAACTTTACAAAAGTTATGATGTCAAGGGATGGAGCATAAATGAGGCCCTAGTTGGAAGTGGTTATGCGGGCACGACAATGAGTTTTTCCTCGTCA
Source organism: Gossypium gossypioides (assembly GCA_013467495.1). NCBI lineage: Eukaryota > Viridiplantae > Streptophyta > Magnoliopsida > Malvales > Malvaceae > Gossypium > Gossypium gossypioides. Next base: position 14,480,942 of record CM025152.1, read on the forward strand.
GAGGAGGATGCTTTATAAAACCCATACAGAAGTACGATAAAGAAAAACACAGTGGCATTTTAGTATAACTTGTGACCCCGTTACTATAACCTATGACAAAATCGGTGTGTAATAGGTTTTAGTAACAAGGTCATTGCCTTTGGTAGAGATGGATAACACGAATTACTTATACTAGAAGGCATCTGTATTAATTGGTTTTAGTAACAAGGTCACTGCCTTTGGTGGAGATGGATAACACGAATTACTTATACTAGAAAGCCTCTGTATTTTTCTTTCTCACACTTCTATATGGGTTTTATAAAGCAAGCTTCTCTAACAAGGAGAAACTCGTTGTCGTGCCTGTATAACCACCGTCAACTAGGGCCCCATTTATGCTCCATCCTTTAACAACATAACCTTTGTAAACTTGAAGCCTTATTTACTTCAACCCGAGACCTTACAATCACCGTCAAATTGAACCTCAAGTTGCAATGCGATACCGAATTCTCAGGTGATAGCTCTATACTCACACAACAAGTGAAATTTTTAGGTTACCGAGCTCACGACATTACCATGAACCCAAACACAACTTAAAAATATGACTATGTTTGGATTGCATGACCTACGTGACGAAGTTTACAAACTAGAGCGCACATATAATGTTTGGAAGTCTGAATTCCCACCTGTCCTAGATGAAAGCATGTGGCCACCTATCTCGCATACTCCTTTCAAGTTGGTACTGGATAAGAACTTACGGCGTAAACCAAAAGGTTGGTCAAACTCAACTCGAATACGAGGCAATATGGATATTGAGGAGCGGAGAGACACATCGAGGTTATGCGGTTACTGTAGGAACCCAAGGCATACGAAGCTATTATGCGGTTACTGTAGGAACCCAAGGCATACGAAGCTAACATGTCCACACTTGTTGGGAACATTGAGGAGAAGAGCTAATTAAAACACTAACTTATTCATTGCTAAACACTAACTTATTCGTTTATTCATTAATTTTTCTATAAATTGTAAGTTAATATTAATTATTGAAGTATAATATACTATAATATGAAATAAAAAAAATATTTTCTCGTACTTTGTCAGAAAATCGTTGCTTTTTCAAAATATTGTAATTAAGAAATGGACAGAGAAAAACTTGAATGAAAAAGTAACAAGAATGAAAATGATTCAAACTCACCATACGACATGGTACAAAGTAAACCAATTTAATAAATTTGTTTTGTAGATTGTAAATAAGTGTAGGTTTGGGATGTAAAACAAAGTATACAATTTGGGAAAAATTACAGATAACCTAATCATCAGCATCCCGAATGTGTGCCACAATCAGGTGGGGATTGGGCATGCCTAGGGTTCCGTCTTACTATTTGGGTTGACGACTCCTCATCATCTTCGTCTTTATCTTCACCTACACGTCCATGTTGATTGCCAGAGCCATCTCCTTCCTCCATGGTTGACTACATCTAGGTCTTAGTTGACCATCATACATCCCCCTATATGAGTCAACGGTTGTGAGGATGACCCATCTCAGTAGAACGACAATGCTGGAGGTATTTGTGATACTATTAGGGGATAATTGTATGGTGTCAAATGGACGAGTGATGGATTAAATGTGGGAATTTTTTGTGATACCGTAAGTGTTGGTGTTGCTAGCGGCATCGACGTGTAATATGGTATGGTTGGTGGTGATCGTGCAAAATATACACCTGGAGAAGGTGTTGATGACAATCGAGTTAGCACAAAATATATATGAACCATATTGACCAAGAGGTTGCATGACAATCGGGTCTGCATGTGGAGCTGAAGCAAATATTGATCCCCCGCGACATGCCCTCTCGACTTAGGATTAAGAGCCCTCGTCTTGGCCTCTTACGGTAATGTTGCCTACTCCTTTCTAAAGTCGGTAGTAGATATGGGTTGCCATTATGCCTGAACCAATTCATGTAATTCGGAAATGTCACCAACTCTGATGTGAGAAATGATTCATGCGTTGGCAAGTGAAGCAATCATAAACCAACTAAAAATTCGACTAAGGCAAATGCACCTATCAATTAATAGTATAGCTATGATAAGCAAAAATATCATTCCCATTAAGACTAAAAGTACTAGTAATTACCGTCTTTCTATTATTTAATTGATAAATTCGAGTGATTAATTAAAACTAAAATTAACTAAATTAATTAACTAAGAACGCGACAAAGAAAAAATCAAGAAAATAAATAATTAACAACCAAGAAGTGAAACAATACCCAAGAAAGAATTTACCTAGATTTCATCTATCATTATCAATCTATATTACACAATTTCTTCACTTAGTATCTTGATCCGTAGAAATCCCTAAATTCTGCTAATATCTCTCTTCAAGAATAAGAGCAGCTGACGTTAGGTTGATTAATTGAAATTTTTTTCTAATTAAAACTACTATTATCACATTAACTCGATCTATTGATTTCCTATTAGATTTGACTCTAATATGATATATTTATGTTGTCCTATTTTGAGGATTGCATGCAACTCCACTCAATTACGCTAGATATACTCTTAAAAATGGTCTATTCCTCCTCTAATTTAAGCACATCAAACATGGATCAATTATAACAGCCTGTTTTCAGTGAAATCAGAACAGTGGTACCACAAATCTGACAAGAAATTTTTTATTTTATTATTATTTTAATGTCTACAGAATGTTAGTAAGGTCGTATTAAAATGCTTAACAATGTGAAAAGGACTAAATTGTAAAAGATGCAAAAGTTGAGTTCTATTAGTTAAAGGTATCAATTAGCTATGAAATTCAAATGTGAGTGGAATTAGATGGTAATTATACCATTTATGTGCTTAGTGGACATACATGACATGGTTTTATTGAAATTATTAAAGTTTTTAGAGGTTATTTTGGTAATTAGGTAAATAAGGTTATATTAAAAAAATAAAATTCTATTTGCATTTATCTTCTTCCACCGATTTTTTTTCAAGAGTGAATATCACCTTTTTAGGGTTCTTTGATTCGGCTAAAAACATCCCTTGCATGTAAGTGATTTTTGTCTCGTTTTTAATGATTTTTATGTTTTTGGGATCGTTATAGCTTAATCTAGCTGGCCCGAGGATTAATTTGCAAAATTGTTAAAGATTTAGGGTTTTTCCATGAATATGTTTATACAATTTTTGATGTTTGATGGAAGATTATAAGTCCTTGTTGTTAATTAAACAAGTTTTGTAAAGGTATTTTTGAGGAAATTTGCATTTAGGGACTTATTAGTAAAAATGATAAAATTTTAAGTTAAATTCATGAAATGGTGATTTGTGAGTTGGTAGATGTCCTTAGTGAATTCGGCTAGCATGAAATAAGGATGAAAATGCTTAGATTTCAATTTACGATCTTAAGGACTAAATTATAAAAAGGTTAAAATGTTAGGGGAAAATTGTAATTTTGCAAAAGTATGAAATATGGACTGACTTAAATAATAGAAATATTAAATTAATTGAATTTATCTATTTAGATCAAGATAGACCTCAAACGGATTTAGATCGAGAAAAAGCGAAAGCTTCAAATTGATTGACTACGTTTTACGCTTTGTTTGTTGAGGTAAGTTCATAAGATTAAATATCGATTTAATGTTATATTGATTTAAATGTTAATATGTTACTTGCCAAATAACTAAATTATGTATATCCAATGACGTCATGATGATTATTGAGCCTCGTTTGAACCTTAGGAATTCGTAGGATACAAATGACATGTCGTTAGGGTTTTCATATTTCGGGTGCTAGTCTTGAATGTCCTACCGATGGCTGAGGTCCTGCATTTGTTGTGTAAACTCCACAACTCGTGTGAGCAGCATCGTGTAGCTTACATTTCGACCCATAGCTCGTGTGAGCAACGTTGTAAAGGAAAAGGAAAGGTTATATGTTTAGCACACTTCGTGTGAGCTTCCTCGTGTATCTAATGTTATTCTGAATGGTTCAACGGGCATGAAAAGGAAGAAATGGTAAGTGTTCAAATGAATTATGTCATAAAGCTATGAAAAGGTTTCAAATAGAAATGTTCAATGAAAGTATATCTATACTCCTGAAAGGATGAATTCAAAAGAAGTATATTCATGTACACCTAGCTTACCTTATGATAATTCAAGTGAATTATGTGTTAATGCACTAACATGTGTTGTTGATAGTGCTTAGGCTTGTGCCAAGCTTATGGTTGGATTATATCATGCTTAATTTTAATGTTATGCTTGAAATGGTAAGTTGTGTTCATGTTTTACGAACTTACTAAGCATTATATGCTTACATAGTTTTCTTTCCTATGTTTTATAGATAATCGGAAGCTCGATCAGTTTGAAAGCTCGTCGGAGATCTATCACACTATCCAGCGGTTATATCGGTAGTTTTTGATGTTTTGACTAAGGTTATAATGGCATGTATAGGTGAACTTATATTTGAATGTTAGTTGATAAGTTTGGCATGTATATGTTTTTTTTATAAACTTTTGGTACTTTTGGTGCCTTGTTGGTATGTGTTAATATGGCTAAGTTTAGATACATGTTTTAATGAGCAATATGGTATGTGATGGAATAGTTTCAAAATGGTCAAGATAGGTTATGCTTTGGAAAGGTATTGAACTAGATGTGTATAAATGAAATATGGTCAAATATGCATATGTTTTGATATGTTGTATGTTTGCTTTTGAGGTGTCTTGTATGGCATATTGGTTGTATGGAATTGGTCTTTTGAATTGGTCATTTCATGCATGTTTAGGTAAGATTTTGGTGCTTTGAAGTTATGCACAAAATGCTTGTAGGTACATGTTTGGGTTGGTGTTGGAAATGACTTGATTTTGGCCAATTTCATGTCCACACGACCTGAGACAAGGGCGTGTGAGACAACTGTCTATGACACACGACCATGCGACACGAACATGTGTCCCTTATAGGTTTTAAGGTTTGCAAGTCAGGCAGTTACACAACCTAACACACGGCCTGACACACGGGCATGTGTGGCAATTTCGAGAGTTACACGACTTGGCACATGGGCGTGTGGCTTGGCCGTGTGACCCAACTTCGAAAGTTACACAGGCTGGGACACGACCGTGTGTCCCTATTTCAATTGTTACATGGCCTGAGACACGGGCGTGTGTCTTAGCTGTGTGAGTTACACGGCCTGGCCATACGGCTGTGTCACCCCTGCAGTTCAATTTTTTTAACTTTTTCTTAAATGTTCCAAATGTTTTCAATTTAGTCCCGATTTGTGTCTAAAGTGCTTTTAAGGCCTTAAAGGCTCGGTTAAGGGACTATATGCATGTAAATGAATTAATTATGCTATATTTATATTAATGTTTGGAAATGTATGTTTTTATGTTACGTTTATCTGGTAATGCTCTGTAACCTTATTTCAAAGACGAATAAGGGTTAGGTGTTACATCAATAATCTAGAAATATCAAACCAAGAATTAAGCACACATAATTGAGAACAAAATTTAAGTGTCTATTGCGTAAAATAGGAATCAAACAATAGAATTCATCATAGGCTTCATCTCCCTAGGTATTTAGAAAATTAGTTCATGCTTGCAAATAAAAGAAAAAATCCAAATATAGTATATCTGAAAGAAATAAAGGAACTCATGATAATCTCCTAAGAAATCAACTGAGATTCTTCAATTTTGACAGAAATCTGCTTCAGAATAGCTTCAATGGTGTTTTTTTAGTTGTTTTCTTGAGTATTCTATAACAGCTAGCTCCTATATTCTTATTTTGGTCATATATAGGTCTGAGAATGCCCGAAAACCCTAAAAATCTCTTTTTTTCGCTGTTTGGAGTGCAATTCGCAAAATCGGCATGGCCTACAACATTACCGTGTGGCAGCCCGGGTGGCTAACACGACCGTGTGTCAAGACCGTGTGGAATGGTCCAGCCTGTGTGGCCCATGTACCTTACTCTAATTTTTTTTGTTTTCGCTTGTTTTTCACTCATTTTTCTCTCAAATGCTCTCTTAAGTATAAAAAAATGAGTTCAAAGGATTAGGAGCATAAAATTCACCATTAACACCGAATAATCACCCAAAAACGTATTAAGAATGAAACTAAAACATATTACTTTTAGCACAGATCAAATATCCCCACACTTAAGCGTTTGCTTGTCCTTAAGCAAAATCTTCAACCCACGTTCAAGTTAACTTCCCTTAATTTATTGTTTTCATTGATAATGATTTAGGATAATCCACAGATAATCATGCGTTGGAAATTCAACTAAAATGACACTAAACAGTACAAACAATCGAAGCAGAGAATTTTAAGCTTTAAAAACATTAGGCATCTCCCCTATCTCAATAATGTCTTGAAATTCAAACTCGACAAGAATTAACATCCTCACTAAAGATTCAGTCAGAGCACTCAAAGTGTTTAAGATTAAAGTACTATGCACTCAACAAACACACGAGAAATGTTATTACCATATGCTTGCTTGAAAATCAATTCTCCACCACTATAAATGAGATGACACACCAATCAATAGGTCTTTTCTAGGTTGTAATAGGGCTTAGGTTAAAGGTATGCAAAAGGTTAGAAAAGTCAGTTATAATCGAGAATCGAGTTAATAAGTTGTCAAACTAGAAAAAATTAAATGTTGAATTAAAAGAATTTACATCAACAAGAAATAAAGAATAAAAATGAGCTTTTCAACACAATATGAAACTAACGATTCAAGCTCAATAAATTTTTTTCATTTTTTTTTATTTTTTTCTGTTTTTTAGAGAACAAAGTAAAATTCAACACTGCAAATAATGGAACATAGTCAAGGAACTAACCAAATTAAATCTCGACAAAAAGGGAATCAATAAAAAGGATAATTTACAATATAGATATAGGTTACGAGTTAATATTAATGGGTTCAAAAATGTGTTAGGATCAACGGGGTTTACTAAGGGATAATACAACAGGTAAGCTGATTAAAGGTTAGGT
>CM025152.1:14672376-14684476 GCA_013467495.1 Gossypium gossypioides
TTAAAATTAAATGAGTAAAATATGATAGGCCCACCTGGTCAATAATTTGGTCTGTCCGACCAAAACGAAATCCAAAATCCTACCGAAGTGGACGGTCCCGCAATGCAGGCCGACTTTTCACCATTGGGGATAGGGCCCACTTGCATTTTCCAGTCCATCATCTCATCAAAGCACACGTGGCGGAATAATGAAGAAATTTCTCACATGATCCCCGCTCCTTAATAACAAATTTAGGGAAGGAAATGTTTTCTTTTTTTCCATTTTAGCGTTATAAAAAGCGTGGCTGACTACAAGGTGCTCTTTGTATTTTAGCTTTTCGCATTTTGCGTCCAAACCTAGAGCTTTCTCTTTGTTCCATCCAGATGGCGAATGCAATCAAGTTCTTCGAGTTGAAAACCGGAGCCAAGATTCCCTCCGTAGGCTTGGGGACTTGGCAGTCTGAACCTGGCCTCGTTGGCGCCGCCGTTGCCGCCGCCGTAAAGGTATATATAGTTGGCACTATTGTTGATCGTCGCAGTTCTCGAATATTTCTGTCTTCATTGGAAATGCAGTTCGCTGGTCGTATTTATTTTGATGTTTCAAAAATAAAATAATAATTAGATGTCTGTTTGGTCGTTCTATTCAGATCGGATACCGCCATATCGACTGCGCTCAAGTGTACGGAAACGAAAAGGAGGTAAACTGTGCTCTGTTTGGATTGGACATATTTTTAGAATCCATCTTTTACTTTATGTTTTAAATTTTTTACTCACTTTTTTTTTGTTAAGAAAAGCGAAAAAAAAGAAGAGCAAAAGCCGATATTTGGATGCCGAATAAATAAAGTTAAGATTTTAGTTTTTTTAATTGAGTAGTAAGTTAATGATAATGATCAGATCGGTATGCGCATGCCTGTATATGTTTTAGATTGGTGTGGTTTTTAAGAAGCTGTTTGAAGATGGTGTGGTTAAACGTGAGGAGCTGTTTATCACCTCCAAACTCTGGTTCGTTTTTCATTCTTGTATATTCTTTTTATCCATGGATTTTATTTTTATCGAAGATTGCTTTCTAAAACTATGTTATGAACAGGTGTACTGATCATTCACCTGAAGACGTGCCGGCTGCATTAGAGCGAACTTTGCGGGATCTTCAGCTTGACTATGTTGATTTATACCTTGTATGTATTGCTTGATAACTGCTACTTTATCTGACCTTTGTCTGTGTTATTTATACTGGTGAATATGCCGATTAAATGAAGCTTCTAAACAGTGTCATTGAATATTTTATGTTAACTAGAAACTATTGCCTGACATCAAGTTTTAAGAATAACATTTGGAAGATGTTGAGTTTTTTATGTTAGCGATTTTGTAGTATCCTGTATTATTGAAGGTAATTCTCAATTGTGGCTAATACGAGGATGTTTGTTTGTTTATAAGATCCATTGGCCCGTTCGGATGAAGAAAGGATCAGCTGGCTTTAAGCCTGAAAACTTTATTCAGCCGGACATACCTAGCACGTGGCGAGCAATGGAAGCACTCTATGACTCTGGTAAAGCTCGGGCTCTTGGTGTTAGTAATTTCTCTTCAAAGAAAGTGGGGGATCTGCTTGCTGTGGCACGTGTTCCTCCTGCTGTCAACCAGGTTGAGTGTCATCCTTCATGGCAGCAGGCTAAGCTACGTGAATTTTGCAAATCCAAGGGAGTTCACTTATCGGTGAGCATGCAATTCTTGTTCCACTTTGTGTTGGATTCTTGAGTCTTGTATTAGTGAAAAATAACGAAGTGGCATATCTTTATTTCAGGGTTATTCACCCCTGGGTTCTCCGGGCACAACATGGCTCAAGAGTGATGTTCTTAAGCACCCAATTCTAAATATGGTTGCACAGAAATTAGGCAAAACTCCTGCACAAGTTGCACTGCGCTGGGGCCTGCAAATGGGTCATAGTGTGCTTCCAAAGAGCACACATGAAGAGAGGATCAAGGAGAACTTTAATGTCTTTGATTGGTCTATTCCCGAGGACTTATTTGCCAAGCTTTCTGAAATTGAACAGGCAAGTTGCTATAACCTTTCTCAGCAAAAATGTTATTATTCTGTAGTAAGGAATTACAAGTGGCTTGATTAATTCCGATAACTCTCTTGCTCCACTATCTTATTGTCCCGAATGTATTCTCGTTTTGAATTATACAGGCACGATTGCTCAGGGGAAATTCATTTGTGCATGAGACTTTTGGTCCATACAGGACTGTTGAAGAACTTTGGGATGGTGAGATTTGAGTGACTGAATAATACAGGAGCAGTGGAGCAGAAGCAGATATATAAAAGAGGAAAAGCGAACCTGTTTGTGGTGAGGGGGAAAAAGAGAGAAAAGGGGGATGTTTTTAGTACCTTTTTTTTTTTTCTTCCTATTGTTTTGTTTCTATCAATATCAGTAACTAGGATGGCCGATGGATGCATCGCTCGGGTATTTTGTGCTCGACAACTATAATAATAGTTTCGAAATTGATCTTGGCATTGTTCAATTTTCTGAAATTTGGTTTAATTGGCCATGGATGAACCTTGAAATTTGAAGGGTTGGTAGGACCCTTGCCCATTTGTTCAAGGATCCATGTATCTCCACTTAAGTTTGGTCCATGAAGATCTCATAATGGTACTTATTCCAAACCAATTCCGCAGTGACTTGTATGCCTATCCTCAAAACTGCATTTAAAAAAAAAAAAGAGAAGGTTTAGAAGGAAGATTTCAAAGTGTCGGTTCATCCACACTGCACTACTATCTATCTTTGGAAATTGGAATCAACACTCAAAAGTGATTGAAAATTTTATTACCCAAAGAAGAAAAAGGGCAACCCTATCATAAGGTCAGCAACTGCAATAACAGTAAAACAGAAAACAATTACATTTTGGTTAGCCTTTCACCAAGTTCCCAACATGGCAAATTGAAATCCTTGACATTCGCAGTCTCAGCCTGATAGTTCCTTTTGACAAAACTCATTCACGTAAATTCTAACGTTACATTGATATAATAACATACTAATTTCAGATTTACAATTCAGATTTTTTTTTTACATTACAAGTTACAATCATAACTATAAAACAGCAACTGAATAATTACATTTGTCTACAATTCAGATTCTTTTTTAACAAAGAAATGGGCCCAAAGGCCACTACCTCAAAATTAACAAGATTTAGAAATTACAAGATTATGAATATCACGGGGATAACCCATCTCAAAGTTTGAAGTACAGCAATTCAAAAGCGACCAATTACATAAAAAATCAACCACTCTATTGCAATTACTATCCACCCATTTGACCTCACCTATTTTTCACACCTGTTTGGGGTTGTGTAATTAATCCACACCTGTTTTTCACAAAAATATGGTAGTTTATTGTTGAGGGGAGGTTGATTCTTTTCAAAGAAGTTTTTGAGTTCTCAGTTCAAGTTAAGATTTGGTTAATTGTCTCTTGACTCTAATAAGAACTCAAATGTCAAAAATAAATGGCTCAAAGAGTAAGGATGTTTCATCATATTAAATTATGTGACGAGCATTGTGGATAACCACGTATCAAGGGGAACATGATAAAAGTTGCCATTTATGGGGCAAGGGCAAACCTACCATGTGTGGATGCTTGCATCCCTTAGTGGTGACCGTACATCACACACCGGCCGACCCAACTAGTTATTCTTGTTCCGTTAACTTGTCACTTTCAGTATTCATGCTCTCACGAAACAACACCCTAACTTGATCCAAGGACCATACCAACCCAGTCCGTTAGCTCCAAATAGTCTCCAGAAGGAATCAACTTCCACTCAACATTTATATTAAGAAAGAGGTGAGTCACAAAACTCTTTCGTTGGGGTGTTTTGTTGTTTGTAGAGTTCTTAGAAAGATCCAACTTTGTCAGCCGTACGATTCTAATATAAATGATTAAGATACTTTTGATATCGATGTGTACAAACCTGTTACATCTGGAATTCTGTTGACATTCAATAACCTGTGTTGAAATTGACCAACAGTTGCCGGATCAGTTGCTGAAATATCGTGATTTTCTCATTTGGTTCCTATCTTTTTCTCTTTCCAACAGAAAAAAACCACCATATATATCATTGAACTTGTTCCTTTTTCAATTTCAATATAGTATTAGAAGTTAAAAGCTGTGGGTGTTTGCTCGTTAAGTTTTTTTATTTTTCTTATAGAGTAAAATGGAGATGAAAAGTGGACATGGACCTTTCTATTTTGAACTAAACACGGGAGCTAAGATGCCATGTATTGGTTTAGGGACATGGAAAGCTCCTCCTGGTGTCGTTGGTGAAGCTGTCGTTGCTGCAGTCAAGGTTTTCATATTTTATTTTATTCCCATTGATTTTGTTTCTCTTCCTGCTCTTCCTTGTATTTGATTGGAACCCAAGTCTATAAATTTTCTTTTCATCCCATGACCGATCCCAGTTTTTTCCACTTTTATTCAGCCCAGAAAGTTGCTTCTAACTTTCCCACTATAATAGATCTGGGAGGCATTTTGCAGCAGCAGAAGATTTGACTTTGCCCATATATAGTTCAGTTCCATATGAATCTTATTTTGCAAGTCTATACTGAGAGGGGACTTACTCTTAAAACTATCGAGTATTCTGATAATGCCATTGTTTCGCAGGCTGGTTATAGGCACATTGATTGTGCTCATGTTTATGATAATGAAGAGGAGGTAAAATCCTCCTCCCCCTTCTTTTCTGAAATTTTCTAAATTGATTAAGGTGATTGCTTCTTTTATTTATGGTTCATGCTATGTAGATTGGGCTTGCATTGAAGGGACTGTTTTCCTCAGGGCAGGTGAAGCGCAGTGAACTCTTCATCACATCTAAACTCTGGTATCTATTTTAGTCTCCCTTTTAGCTTTAAAGGCATGGTTTGTATGATAATGAGAAAGACATTAGCTTTGAAACCCATATTCAGGTTTAAAAATGTGTTATTAAGCTCTGACTGGTTAAAAATAATGTTAATGATCTGGCTGATACGTGACTTGAGTCCCTTTTTTTCTGTTTTTGGAACATAAACAGGTGTTGTGACCATGCGCCTGAAGACGTCCCCAAGGCATTGGCCCGAACTTTGGAAGACCTCCAACTTGACTATATTGATCTCTATCTTGTATGTCTTTATGCTCATTTTGCCCGAAATCATCAATGAAAAATCATTCCCATTTCGAAAATGAATTTGTACACAATGCTAATGCAAATTTGTCCTATGTATGTTGTAACAGATACATTGGCCATTTCGTACAAAGCCTGGTATGAGAGGATGGGATCCTGAAATCATGGCTCCCTTGTGTCTTTCAGAGACATGGAAAGCAATGGAGGACTTGCATGTGTCTGGTAAGGCTCGGGCCATTGGTGTCAGCAACTTCTCAACCAAGAAACTGCAGGATCTGCTCAAGTATGCTAAAGTTCCACCTGCTGTAAATCAGGTGGAATGCCACCCTGTTTGGCAGCAGCCTGGGCTACACTATTTGTGCAAGTCCACCGGAGTTCATCTATCGGTATGATTATGTAACTGGTTTAGTTTTTAATCATAAAAATGGACACAAATCCTTGAAATTTTGAATGATAAGATGTGAATATTCTTGCAGGCATATTCCCCACTAGGATCTCCAGGGTCTTGGATTAAAGGAGAAGTGTTGAAGGAACCAATTTTGGTTGAAATTGCAGAGAAACTTCACAAATCTCCAGCACAAGTTGCTCTACGCTGGGGTATTCAGAGCGGTCACAGTGTACTTCCAAAAAGTGTGAACGAATCTAGGATTAAGGAGAATTTAAGCTTGTTTGATTGGTCCATACCTCCTGAGCTCTTTTCGAAATTCTCAAGCATCCACCAGGTAAAACATGGCTCATCACATGCATGCATGCATGCATAATAGTAAAGAATTTAAATTGCCTGTCATTGAATAAAATCTTGTTTAATTTCTATGCAGCAACGGCTTCTCCGAGGGGAATTTGCTATACATGAAACTTGTAGTCCTTACAAGAGCCTTCAAGAACTGTGGGACGGTGAAATATGAGATGAAGTCGATGAAGACAAATCATGATTCATAGCAGTTTCATTCTGTACTGCAGTGTTCTTTTATTTTTATTTTTATTTTCCATATTTTGTCAAAGTTTGTGTTAATTCAAGAACAAAGAAATTTTGGTGTTTTAGGTAAGTGGCAATTGGAAAACAACATTTCCTTTTTCATGAATGAATCTGGTGTTACATTCAAACTTTCCAGCAATAAGAATTTCAACCTGCCATATCAATCTTTTTCACCTTAACAGCTTGCCAAAAATCCTAGATGTAATCTTAAAATCCTTATCCATGACATAAGATAATATGATAGTAAGGGTGAAAACAACTGGGTAAAAAAAAGAGTAACGCCATAAGCAGTTACCTAAGCAGATCTGCAGTGCTATATTACAAGATAGAAACTAATAATACTAAGCATGAAAAAGAAAATAAAAAGACAAATTTCCTTGCATCTCTTGAAGCAGACTATAGTTAAGTTTACTGAGAAAGATCCCTGTGGGTGTAAATAACCCCTTTGTCACCATCCACCGCCTGGCCACTCCCCCTCAATATCCTGCATTTTTAACAAGACAAGTAGTTAGATAGATAGAAGCTAATGTTCAGTGCATATCCACAAAAGATTTTAGTCTAAGCAAATTGCAATCGTAGAAATCAAGATCAGAAGCATACCATCGAGTTGTTAACATTCCTTCAACCCCGACTGGACCTCGGGCATGGATCCTGCTAGTACTTATTCCAACCTGTTAAAATTCATGCACCAAACAGTTTAGAAAATCGGACCTTTTTCTTATAACACCACCAGGAATTTTGAATTTTGAATACCTCAGCACCAAGTCCAAATCGGGCTCCATCACAAAATCGAGTGCTTGCATTATGAAATACTGCAGCACTGTAACACAAACATAGTCAAATTGCAATGTCACCAACATTATCCCGACAAGGAGGAAGAAAAATAGATGTCCATATTAAAGCATGCAGCAATGCATGAATAAATGTGGTGATAATGAGAAAAAGTCTCATGGTAGACTTAAGTGACTGTCCAAATAAAGTAGATCTTCAACTTAGAAGTAAGCCTACCTGTCAACTGCATGTAAGAAAATTTCAGCAACTTCATGATTTTCAGTGACAATGCAATCAGTGTGAGAACTGCAGAGACAGCAAGGTACTTAGAATCTAGAGGAAGGCAGCTTAACTATTCAAAGGAAAAAATGAAGCAATAAAAAGAAAATGAGTAAGACATGCCTTCCATGTTGATGTATATGGTCAATAGCAGCCTGCACATCATCCACAATTTCAATTGTGCAGGCCATTGAACTGTACTCATGATGAAATGAATGTGCCTCAGGAATATTTAACAAGGAACTCGCTCTTGGTCCACCATAAAGGGTCACACCTGCAGTAGATAATCCCTCCAATAGTTGATATATCTCTAAAGTTTAGATAATCCCTTGGGAACTGCTATAACTTTTCCACATGCAAAACACTCGACAAAATGAAGAAAAAAGGAGACTGCATTTGCACCACTTAACAACATAAAACTGAATCTTCTCCACATACTCAAATATGTTCAAGCCTATGATTTGACACAAAATTTCTGTACTTTCAGCCCAATCATGCATAATCTCGCCAAACCAAGTGACCATGCATTAAATTGGTTAAAAAGTTTAGACCTCTTAGCGACTATCACAAAGCCACATCCTCGTGATGCATACTGTCAAATATAGCACCAGTTAAAATTGATATCTTTCCATACACTGCAATTTTGGGGAGGCATACTCGTCTATGCATATCAATAACTAGTCCACCTAATCTATGGATATCCCCACTCTAAAATTAATAATGCTGCTTGGTATTAGACAAAATTCTGCATTCAAAGTTTTCTTGCTTGGAAAAGTCAATATTGGAACAACCCTTTCAACTAGATTGCCCAAAAGGGTTTGCAGAAAACTGGTTACATGATCATGGAGAACAAAGCTACGAAAACCACCAAATTCACTGAATCCAGCATATTTAAAAACTGTAAGTGATCTATAGTTTTTAATGCACTAGGTAGTTGGAAAATCATTCATAGAAGCATACCTTCATTTTGGAGTTCCTTAGTAAGTGTATTGAGCAAACCATTACTTGACAGATCCTTGTGTACAAGAAGCGTTTCCTGTAGGAAAAAAATGGTTATGAACTTCAAAATAAACAGTACAAAAGTAAGAAAGTTGTAAAGGATAAATTAGAGTATGAAACAGACTCCATGTGTAAGAATTAACAAGTCAGATTTACTTATTGGAACACAGGAAATTGATGTCAAATATCAAATGAAATTACCATAGCGTTACATGCTGCAGGATAGTCTATCTTTGCATCCAGAACAATGCGCTTGGCTGTATCCACCTTAGCTGATTTGTCAACATAAACATGACAAATTCCATCTGTACAGAAAAAAGAAAATACAAATTGAAGCTCCACTTGACGAATTCCATCTGTAGAGCATCAAGGGGCCCAATATTTTTCTTACCAGAATGACCAAGAACAGGAATTTTTGTCAATTCCTTAATTTGAGAAACCAGCTTATTGCTGCCTCTGGGGATCACAAGATCTATCACATCATCAAGCTGTGCCAAAGTAGAATAACTTAAAAACCATCACATAACCAAAAAACTGCCATTAACTCAGAATCCGGCAACTCACCTTAAGTAAATCAGGAATATCCTCTCTAGAAGCCACAAGTCCAATTAGTTTGTTTCCAATGCTTTTTGGAATGGCCGAAGTAATGACCTGACATATAGGGGGAAAATAGTGAATAGAAAGAAAAGAAATAAGGTTTATACTCCAGTACAAGGAACCCAGAGGATCAAACCTTGTGCAATATTGCATTTGACCGCTTAGCTTCTTTGCCACCTTTCAGCAGGAGGCCATTCCCACTTCGAATGGCCAGTGAAGCTATCTGTCAAATCATAAAGGTAAATAAAAAAGTGGTAAAATAATCAAGAAACTATTACAAACCCCAAGATAGAGCTTAAGATTAATATGGCAGAAAATAAAATGCAGCATAAAGTTTAATATTCAACGATGAAAGGACTCTTCATGCAGTAATCAAATAGACCAGTGCTTAACTTCAATATCTCATGTTCCAATAGCAAGAGAAAGCAATCAAGTACACTATACTAAGAAGAAGGAATGTGACTCAACAGAATGTGGATATTCACGAAAAGTCAAAATGGAAGATCATTTGTCACTGAAATAATACACAAAATAACATAGTTTAAGTGCAGAGAACAAGTCATTTTCTTCATGGACCTAGGATCATGTGGATTTCATCTTAACACGATCAACCACCAAAACTTGTTGGCTAATTATCCGTTAAGAACTGATGCCCCAATCCAAGTTCTCAAGCAAACATGAATTTACATGAGAGTGTAATCCTCAAAACAGCGTTATAAGCTATATGATATCAGTTTATCTGACTAAAAGCCATTGTCTGTTACCTGAACTAGGGCATCAGGTCGAGACTCAAATACAATCAGCAGGACACCTAGAGGGCAAGACGTTTTTTCCAAGATGAGTCCATCTGCAAGCTGGGACAAGGCAGTCAAAGTAAGGGCTAAAATAGGTGATGAAGAAAGCAAGTTGACATACTCAGATACTTTTTAGGATTTTCTAACCTCTGTTCTCTTTAAAACTTGACCAATAGGCTCTTCCATCTCAGCAAGTACACGAACAGATTTTGCAAGACTAGCTATCTGTAAAATAATAATCAGTGTGAAACCTGAGGAATGTGCTTGTGCAAAAGATTTAATGGAACAGCAGCAATCACACAAAGAACTAAATTAGATTCGTTTTCAATCACATAAATCCAGGAATAAATAAATGCTTGCCTTCCCAGGCTTCAGGGCCAAACGAGCTACTAATGACTTATCATATCCAGCATCCTGGGCATCAGCAACATCTGCTTCATTTTCAACCTTAATCAAACTTTCATTGGCCTCAAGAGCATCAGCTATGTCCAGTAAAATTTTCCTCCTATCATCTGAGTGCATTGCCTGCAATTAAGACCATTTAGAAAAACATTCAAACTTAACTCCTTCAGTGAAGGAACATGGAGCCTAAGAGAGACATTTTGGTGCTACAAGAAGAAATAGTTCTTCCCACCTGAAGCCTTCTGGAACATTCCCGTGCTGCAACTGCCATCTCACGTGCACCAACTTCTTTAACTGAAGTCCATAAGTGTGCATCTTGATGAAACAGGGTACCAATACGCTTTCCTTGAAGTACCTTTATAATGCTGTCTGTGGCATATCCACTTCAAAACATGAAGAAGAAAAAAGCAAAATGAGAACTGCAACGACAAAACAGTTCATGGTGAACCAGGAAAAACATGCTTCTTACAAATACTAAAATTGAGAAATGAAACACATGCTTCAAAATATGGAGCAAAAGCAAAATTTGAAGCACAAAAGAATATATATATTGAGACGCCTAGTGCTTGATAACAATAAATACTCAATCATAGAATTATTTTCATAACAACTAGTCAACTTTATCCAAAATAAATATAAAGTTTTAGAAAATAACAAATGAAGGGGGGAAGTAGAAATTTCTTGAATTGACTAGGATGCAGAGGAGTGGCTAATGATTCTTTAAAATTGCAGTAGTATGAATCAGTTTCATTAAGAATTAATGAAGCTGATTAAACCGTCTGGATTACTAATGACATGGATATATGCTGTTACTAAGTTTGTGGAGTTGGATCCAGGCCGTACCTAGTAATAACAACAGGGATACCAGCATAAGCTGCACAGACAGCAGCATTAACCTTGGCTGTCATACCCCCTCTACCAAGCCTGGACTTGTCTCCAAATGTTATTTCTCCTTGATGTTTTTCTTTTATATAGGTATGGATCAGCTTTGAATCTGGATCACTTGGTGGTCCACTATAAAGACCCTCCACATCACTCAATAAAACAAGGAGGTCAGCTTGTAGCTCCAAAGCCAAGAGACCTGCCAGGCTGTCATTATCCCAGAATATACCAGAAGAATCCTGAAATAACACTTGCAATAAATTTGTTAGAAACTAAAAAAGCAGTTTCAAAGAACCAAGCAAACAGAAAAGCTTCACTTCTTGCCACTTCAGACATACAACAAAGGAAGAGCTTGAATTGTCGGTCATTAGTACAAAGGACCTCAGCTAAATGTGTTGAGCGCTCTCTAGTTCTTAGTCATTCTAGTTAATTAGTTTAAAAGCACTGTTTATATTCCAAGGAGGAAGTGAACTGATACATAAGTGAAACCTTTGAAACAGCTAAATCTCATCTGAACTCTTGTTACAACAAAATGCTGAAAGACTATTAGCAGGCGTACATAGCTAAATGACAACGAACAACAGAAGGGAATTCAGATTCAGGGGAAAGAAATTATATACCTCATAAGGTGCTCTTCGGGTGCTGACTGCATCATTCTCGTTGAAAATTGGAATAACTTTCAAAGCTAATAAGGATTTTACTGTTTCAGAGAGTTGTTTTCTGAAGCTACCATTCCTAAAATCAGTATCAGTCACAAGATGTTGTGAAGAAGAAACATCAAGCTGCACAAAAATTGAGTATCATATTAAAGCAAGTAAAAAAAGAAGAAAACTGCCAAATGCTTAATAAAAATAACACCAGAACTAGGGTTTTTTGTTCACCTGGCTAAACAAGGTGTCGTATAGAGCCATTAAACTACTCTGCCCAACAGCAGCACAAGCCTTCCCATCAAGTTCATATTGTGGGTTTTGAAGATCAGCCAAGCTACAGAACCAAAATGAAATCGTTTCATTCAAAATTTCTCAAAATGCCATATAACTATCTACGGCACGCACACACACACACACACAAAAATTAACTACCTGCTATTAACCAATTTCCTATATCTAAGCCTTTGACGACCAAGACCAACCGCACCAGAAGTGACCAAAACAATCTCATACCCTTGAGAATTCAGTTCCTTAAGCTGCAAGCAACCAATTCATTAGAAAAATGCCAATCATTTTGTTAGGCATAATATCTCCCTTTGCTATAGGTATGCTGCAGCAATGGGACATAAAAAAA
>CM025152.1:14763528-14775137 GCA_013467495.1 Gossypium gossypioides
AGGTCATTTTAATGGCAATGACTAATTCGTACAATTATCTTATTTTGAGTGATTAAATTAAGAAAAAAATTGGAGTAATCAAAATAGGACAAACCTTATTTTAAAGTGATCATGGTGTAATTTATGCAAAATTATATGTTAGTGTATGGTAAAATTGCACATTAACTCCCTAAAATGACAAGATTTTGGAAAAAAATCCTTTAAAAATTATAAAAACTATTAATTAAAGAAAAAGAGTAAGATTATATTTTAACTTTTATAAAAATATATAAGTTAGGAGAAATAAATTTTTCTCGCTTCTCACCTTCCAACAGAACTAGAATTCATTCGAATTTTTTTCTACATTCAGTTTCACTAAACATTTGAAAATTTTTATGAAATTAGTTTAACTAAACCTTATATCATATTTTATTACAATATAGCCAAGAGAAAAAAGAAAGTAGGCGGTTGTTGATTTTCACGAGAACTCCTTGTATATATGTATATGATGAGACAAGATGTGAAGAATGAAACAGATTGACACTAAGTAATGTCCATTGTATGCTACGGTTGAGGTAGTTTAATTATTTGTCTTAGTTGGATTGATAATTTAATCAAAGAAAATTTTTGGATTTGTTAATCTACTATTATATTAAAGATACTATGATTTATCTATAGAAATCAATTTTTGGTTTTTGAAAATTGGATTGAATTCGAGTGATTCCATTCAACCCTTTGAATGTGGAGATTTGGTCAAGATTGAGTTGTTGATTTTGAGATCATATCTTCGATTAAATGAACTTTGAATGTTAATGATATAATAGTTATTTTCAAAGAATTATTTTATATTCACTTAAATTCTATGTTAGCAAGTTGAAATTGATATATGCTTTGAGGCTTGTCTAGGTTATATAATGAGAGCTTATTTAAGAGCACTTTAATTTGTATTAAACTTGTGTGACCCAAATTTTGTTAAATAAAATAAGAGATTGCTTGCAAGTCAAGTTAAATAAAAAATATTTTTTTTCTAAAAGATTTAGTATTTCTTAGTATAATATATTTAGCGTTTATTAGTATAATTTATTTGACCTACGAATTTAGCCTATAAATAGGCTCTTTTACAACTTTAGAAAACACACCCATTAAAAGATTATAACTCATAACACTTTTGGAGAATTTTGTATTTACGTTTTGAGGGTTCTTTTTTTTCGGGTTTCGGGATTTAGTTTTTATCTCCATCTTTTTTACTCTTCATTATTTTGCCATTATAGTAAAATTATATTTGCCCGTGGTTTTTTATCCTCTTTGGAAGGGTTTTTCCATGTTAAATTTGTGTGTTCAATTTCTCAATTTCTTAACCGGGTCGATCCCCAACAAGTGGTATCAAAGTAAGGTTCAATTTTTGTAGATCAATCCGTTTAGAGATGGCAACAATAAGGTTTGACATTGAGAAGTTCGATGGTGTCACAAATTTCAATTTGTGGCAAGTTCGGATGATGAAAATTCTAGTTCAGACCGGCCTAAAAAGGGTCGTTATCGAGAAAAAACCTAAAAAATTAGATCAAACAGAATGGGAAGAGCTTGATGGAAAGACCATGTCTGCAATCCAGTTGTGCCTCGCGAATAAGGTACTGTAGGAGATATTGATGGAGAAAACCTAATCCACCTTGTGGAAAAGGTTAGAAACTCTTTATGTGATCAAGTCTCTGACTAACCGTTTAGTGTTGAAACAACGTCTATTTACATTTCGCATGAACGATTATGAGCTTCTTAGAGATCAAATTAGTTAATTTATTACTCTTTTGAATTATTTAAAGAATGTTAAGGTTAAGATTAACTATGAAGATCAGACTATGCTATTATTGTACTATTTACCCCTTTTCATACAAGTCTTTTAGGGAGACCCTAATTTATGGCATAGACAAACTCTCGTTTGAGGATATGAAGGGTCATTTGTTGAGTAAAGACAAACTCGACAATGAGTTTGGTTCGGATAGCAAGGCAGATTGGCAAGCTTTCGCTTTGATAGCATCAAAGAAGCAAAACAAAAGGTGCCGCTATTGTAAGAAGTTAAGTCACATCAACGCGGATTGTTATAAACTACGAAATAAAAGAGCTGTTAAGAGTAACGAGGAAGATGTAGTTGGTGCTAATTTGGCCGACAAAAGCGGAAATGATTTCTTACTAGTGTCAACGAGCGATAGCTCTGAGCTTATATCCGAATGGATCCTAGATTCAGGATTTTCTTTCCACATGTGTCCCAACAGAAAATGATTCTTCACATACAGTTCGACTGAATGTGGAGTTGTGCGCATGAGAAACGATTCATCCAGTAAGGTAATCGGTATTGGTACTGTTGAAATTAGGATGCACGATGGGATGATTAGGACACTCTTAGATGTCAAGTATATATCTTATTTATGAAAGAATCTCATCTCCTTGAGTATTTTAGACTCGAAAGGTTACAGAATCAACATCGAGTCGAGCGATATTAAGGCGTCTCGTGGAGCTCTCATTTTGTTAAAAGGTAAAAGGACCGACAATCTTTATATTTTGGAAGGTTCTATAGTGACCGGTGAAATCGGACATCCCTCGTCTGTTATGGACTCGAAGTCAACTTGTTTGGAGCGGAGGCAACTTGGTCATAGGAAGGAAAAAGTTATGACCATTTTGTTGAATAGAGGTTCTCTTTTGGATGCAGGTTTTGAAAAGTTAGGGCACTATGTTCGTAAAAATTAGACCCGGGTTAGTTTTGATTTGGCAGTGCACAAGTCGAAGGCTAGAAGTCTTCCAGCTTTTAAGCACAGATTCGACTCGGTTAGTTCCCTACATAGTTCAAGATAGGCCCATGGCGAGCTTTGGCAAAGATGGCGTTGTGAGATTTCGTGTCAATGTGAAGATTGTTAAAGTTGTGTGACCCAAATTCCTGTTAAATAAAATAAGAGATTACTTGCAAGTCAAGTTAAACAAAATATATTTTCTTTCTAGAATATTTAGTATTTATTAGTATAATATTTTTAGCATTTATTAGCATAATTTATTTGACCTACGAATTTAGCCTATAAATAGCTCTTTTACAACATTAGAAAACACACCCATTAAAAGATTAGAACTCATAACACTTTTGGAGAATTTTGTGTTTATGTTTTCAGGGTTTTTCTTTTTCGAGTTTCAAGGTTTAGTTTTTATCTCCATCTTTTGAACTCTTCGTTCTTTTGCCATCATATTATCTTTGCCCGCAATTTTTTATCCTCTTTGGAAGGGTTTTTCCACGTTAATTTTGAGTGTTCAATTTCTCAATTTCTTCCTCTATTTTTACTTGTTCGTTGCATAATTGGGTTGATCCCCAACAATATATTCATTCAGGAACTATTTTGTAAGATAGAGCAAACTGAATTGTAATCGTTGTTGAGTGTTTATGGCCCAAGTTCTTAAGGGGAGGATTTGGAGGTGAGTGTTATAGTCTTTAAGTACAAAGGTCAGATCTCTATACTTGAGGAATGATATAGAGTGAATCATTTGTTATATTGTGGACCAAATATAGTGAAATTACTCACTGAGTTATGCTCTCTAGACGTAAGGAAATCGAACTGCCTAAACAAATATTTGTGTTCTTTGTATTTTTGTTTGCACAGTTTTCGCAATACTAAGTTGTGGTGGCTACTACTGTGACACCCCAAACCCAGCCAGGACGATCTAAACCGAATTTCAAGCGACACATTAGCCACTAAGGTGACTCTCCGAAAAACTACCATAAATCACACAAATCATTCATACTCACCATACATATACAAAATATTGCATACAAGCATTTAGTCCTAAGAGCATGCTTTTCTAAATCAAACAATAAGTCATATAATAAGCGGAATAAGGCGTACCTGAATTTCGACAGGCTTTACTACCTGCAAAATGTCTCGTTAGTTCATATAGGTAGTATTATATAATTCAAACAACAATTTCATCCAAACAAGAAAACATGGAGATTAAAAAGTCCCAAAAATTAAACAGACCAAAAACTAAATTACAACCCTTTAAATAAATTATTTTTAAATTGTCTTAAACTATCTAACTCCCATTCTAAGTCTCTAGCCCGAGAATGTCCCACATTACCATATTGAGGATCTTATAAGCTTAACGTACATACCATATAAAGAAAGTTTATGCGATGGATCACTGAACTGTCACCTTCCTTGCTATCCCACGAGCTGTTTATCTGGAAAGAGAAAAAAAATAAAGAGATGAGCTTGGGAAGGCTCAGTGAATAAACATGTATACAACACTAGAAAACACATCAATATTCCATATACCAAACAACTCACATACAAACAAATCATATATAACAGTTTGCATATAAACGGTTTCACATATAGGTGGTTCGCATATCATCAGTTCACATATAACTAACCCAGTTTAGTTTAGTGATATATTGGTAGTTCGTGAAAAGGAAGCATCATCAAATTTTATACTCATTGGATAAACGAATCTCCCAAAACACCCTAAGACTCATAAAGTCACTCGAATCGCCATATAAGTGTAGCACGAATGCTCACACTCTCTGGAAAACACACCTTTACGATCTCCGGTGAATAGAGCATTGCTCGACATTCCCTTATTTCTCCATCGAATCACCGGGCCAAAATACCCTATCACACTATATGGGTGAACACTCACAATTCTACAGCATGTAAACTATATCCAATGGTTCCAAAAATTTACAATGCCAACATATCACAATAATATACATTTACAAATCACGTCATTTTAGGCAAACAATTTTAACAGAGCTCGCAGTACCACAACACGTCATAATATAGTTCGCAAAGCATTAAGCTCGCATATATAGAACATCAAGCATAAAATAACAAGGTTCGTATATGACATATGTTCGCATGCAATGTGGGTTTTCATAATATTATAGGTACACACACAACATAATAAATTTAAAGTTTGCACACTGCATATATACATTTATATATTAAATAATACAAAACCCTTTTAATTTAAAGATATATATTATTTATAATACAACCTACACATGCATTCATATAATACAAAATGCAAAAATATATATTATTTACAATAACCTGTGCATGAATTCATTGTATTTAGTAGTACCCTTCTTACATCATGATTATATATTATATAAATTAAGTCCCATAACACTTATATAATATATATAACAGTGTGCATATTTATATTATATAACAAACTTTAGACTCATATATATATAGTATAGTATATGTTTAACCTAACCTTGGACACACATATACATTTCTTCAAGGTTCGCACGTCTTACTTGACTTCCAGTTGTGCGCTACCTCATTTTCAGGTGCAGTACACAGAGTACTCACTTTGTTCACCACAACATCGACTATGTGACCTTCTCATTGCCTTTATCTCTACTAGTCGATGCTCCTCTAAAATTTTCATCTTCGCACGAACAAATACACATCACATAATTGTTTAAAATAATTTAATTCATTATCTACTCCACAACAGCCCATTTTTTACGTTATTTCTAATAGATTTTTACTGTGTCATTATTTCCCTTTATTTTTTAACTTTTAACCCTCCTAGCTTACGTATATTTGCATACCTAAGTTGTTAAAAAAAAGGTAATCCTACTTAACTTTTTTCTTCCACAACCAACCATTTTTCATCGTCATCCTAAAGAGCAAAACCATTTGGTTTATAAATTTCCTTTAAAACTTTGCTAAATCAGATCATAAAACCTTCTAATATTATCAAATCTCATTGCAAATCATTTAAAAAAACACATTTCATAGCTTTACCAGCTTCGGTCCACTATTTTCATGAAGCCAAACATTAAAAAAGAAACAAAGACTATTTATATTTCTTATCTAAACCGTAGATACTTTAGTCAAAAGCATTTCATGCATATTTGATATGAAAATAGATTGTTTACCTTCGATTTTGCTATCCTTTGTGACTCCCGAGTGGTCTGCTTAATAACTGAACCAAAGCATAAGAGAAAAAAAAATGGTGTTTTAGTTGAGAATTTAATGAAGAAAATGGTGTTTGGTTGCTCAGAAAATACCATGTGCAGAAAATTTTTGAGAGCAAAACAACTACCAGACGCAACAAATTTTTGAAATGAAGTGTGAAAAGAAAGAAAATAATAAAATAAAGAAATTGAAAGCGTGAGGAAGAAAATGAACAGTAATGGCTTATATAGCCAAATTCATTTCTAAATTTGGTTTATTTATCCTATAAATTCCTCCTATTTCTACCATTGTTTTAACAAGTCCCCCACTAACCATTAGTCCTAATTTACCCATTTAAGTTCTCTACTTTAACTTCTATTCCTATTTAGTCCTAATTACGAACGTATTTTCTATTTACCCTATTTTTAATCTACAACTTAATGCTAATACTACCAACCCGATTTTCAGGATGTGACAACTCTCTCCTTCTAACAAGAATTTCGTCCTCAAAATTACCTGAACTGAATAGATAAGGATATTGTCGTCTCATCGCATCCTTGGTTTCCCAAGTAGCTTCCTCAGTCTTGTGGTTACACCACAAAACCTTTACCAAAGGTATGTTCTTGTTATGCAACACCTTAACCTCATAAGCTAAGATCTCAACTGGTTCCTCATCATAAGTAAGATCATGTCGAACATCGATCTCCTTAACCGGAATAACATGTGACGAATCATATCGATACTTACATAACAGAGATACATAAAATAAATCGCGAATTTGATCAAGTTCAGCTGGTAATCTGAGTCAATACACTACTGGTCCAATCCTCTCAATAACCTCATAAGGCCCAATAAATCTCGGACTCAACTTTCCTTTTTGTCCAAATCTTAAAACTTTCTTCCAAGGTGAAACCTTAAGAACACTTGATCCCCAACCTGAAACTCGATGTCACGACATTTCAAATATGCATAAGACTTCTGCCTATCAGAAGTGGCTTTCAGTCTATCACCAATCAGTTTCACATTTTCTTTAGTCTCCCGAATCAAATCCGGACCCACAACACGTCTTTCACCTAGCTTAGACCAACAAAGATAAGTTCTACACCTCTTACCATACAATGCCTCGAACGATGCCATCTGAATACTCAACTGGTAACTATTATTGTATGCAAATATCACTAAAGGTAGATATCGCTCCCAACTATCACCAAACTCAATGACACAACTGTGTAACATATCCTCAAGTATCTGAATTACCCATTACGACTGACCATCTATCTGGGGATGATAAGTCGTACTAAAGTTCAGCTTTGAACCCAAAGCTCCCTAAAGGCTCATCTAAAACCTCAAGGTAAATTACAGATCTCTATCTAAAATGATTGAAACTAGTAG
Source organism: Gossypium gossypioides (assembly GCA_013467495.1). Taxonomy (NCBI): domain Eukaryota; kingdom Viridiplantae; phylum Streptophyta; class Magnoliopsida; order Malvales; family Malvaceae; genus Gossypium; species Gossypium gossypioides. Next base: position 14,770,845 of record CM025152.1, read on the forward strand.
ACCATGAAGTCGAAATATCTTCACCACGTACAACTCAACTAATCTCTCTATCGAGTAGTTAGTATACACTGTTAGAAAATACGCACTCTTCGAGAACTGATCAACAATCATCCAAATCAAATTTTCTTTGTCAGAGTCAGTGGCAAACCCGAAATAAAATTTATCGTAATCCTCTCCAGTTCTATTCCAGAATCTGTATCGGCTATAGCAAACCTGAAAGATGTTGATACTCCGCCTTCACCTTTTGACAAACCATACAACGACCCACGAAGTCAGTAACATCCCGCTTCAATCTAGGCCACCAATACAACTCCCTAAAATCCCTATACATCTTGATACTATCGGGGTGCATAGCATAGGGGCTACTATGTGCCTCAGTAAGGATCGCATGCCTAAGTTCCTCATCAACAGGCACACACAGTCTCCCATAGAAACTCAATATGCCATCAGAATTCAACTCAAAATTTCTACCGCTACCATCATCGACTTGCTTGATCTTTTTTGCTAAGAACTCATCCACTAACTACCTCTCCTTAATCTGGCTAGACAAAGTTGGCTTCACCTGACGCTCGGCCAACAACCCACTATCACTGGTTAAACTCAATCGTTCAAACATAGCTCACAATTCAACCATCGATTTTCGACTCAAAGCATCAGCAACCATATTCGCTTTACCAATGTGATATTCAATCACACTATCATAGTCCTTTAGCAACTCAATCTAGCGCATCTATCTCAAGTTTAGCTCCTTCTGGATAAGAGATACTTAATACTCTTATGATCGGTGTAGATAACACACCTCTCACCATAAAGATAGTGACGCTGAAACTTGAGCGCAAAGACCACAACAGTTAACTCCAAATCATGGGTTGGGTAATTACGCTTATGTAACATCAACTGTCTCGAAGCATATGCTACCACTTTCTCGTCCTGCATTAAAACACATCCGAGTCTCGTATACAATGCATCACTATTGACAACATACTCTTACCCAAACTCAGGTTGAACCAACACTGCCGCCTCAGTCAATATTGTTTTCAGCTTCTCAAAATATCATTGTCTTTCCTCAATCCACTTGAACGGCACATGCTTCTGAAGTAGCTTCGTTAAGGGTGCAGCTATAATGGGAAACCCTTCAACGAATCTACAATAGAACCCCTGCTAATCCCAAAAAACACTAGACCTCAGTAACACTCTTCGGCTGCTTCCACTTTAGAATAGCCTTAACCTTCTTCGGATCCACACGAATCCCTTCGAAAGACACCACATGTCTAAGGAACATTACTTTTTAAAGCCAAAACTCGCAGTTACTTAACTTCACATACAGCTGCTTCTCTCGCAAAATCTGAAGTACAACTCGTAGATGTGCACCATGATCATCCTTGGTACAAGAATACACCAGAATATCATCTATAAAGACAACCATGAACTGATCCAGATACGAGTGAAAAACTCAATTCATTAGGTCCGTGAACGCTGCAGGTGCATTTGCCAACCCAAATGACATAACCAGAAACTCGTAATACCCATACCGAATCCTGAATGCAATTTTTAGGATATCGGGCTCTTTCACCTTGAGTTAATAATACCCAGACCTCAAATCGATCTTTGAGAACATTGTCACTCCCTGAAACTAATCAAATATGTCATCAATTCGAGGTAAAAAATACTTATTGCTGATGGTTAACTTGTTCAACTATCGATAATCAATACACAGCCTCAAGGTACCATCTTTCTTCTTTATAAATAACACTGGTGCACCCCAATGTGATACACTCGGTCAGATAAACCCTTGATCCAACAACTCTTGCAACTAGATCTTCAGCTTATTGAGTTCTTTCGGTGCCATGCGATAAGGTTCAATAGAAACCGATACGGTACCAGGATAAACCTCAATATCAAACTCAACTTCTCGATCTAGCAAAAAATCGGGTAACTCTTCTAGAAAGACGTCAGGAAAATCCTTCACAGTGCGAATATCCTAAACTACTGAACCTTTAATCCCAGAATTAAGCACGTAAATTAAGTAAACTTCACAACCTTTACTCATCAGCTACCCAGTCTTAGTCGCGGACACCACATTAGAGAAGAATTTGGGTCTCTCCCCCAAAACTACAATATCCAATTCGCCTTCGACTCCGAAAGTAAGACGTTTCATCTCAAAATCGATCCTTGCCCCATGCTCCATCAACCAATTCATCTCGAGAATTACGTTGAACCCACGAAATGAAAGTTTTATCAGATCCATATAAAAAGTGTATCCTAGTACTGCCAATGGACACCTTTGATAAACCTAATCAACCAAAACACTTCCTCTTAACAAACTCATCACTACAATTCCCTGCCTAATGGTCTCTACCAGAATCCCTAACACACTTGCTAAATCAGCCACAATATATGAATGAGTAGAACTCGAATCTATCAACGAAAATAAAGAGAAGAATTTTAGTAGAAAGGTACTTGTTATCACATCCTTTGTCGAGCGCTCCCGCTACTCCTTCATAGCATAAACAAGAGCAAGTCCACCCAACTCGGTTAGTAAAGTTACAGTATGGGCGACTGATCTCTAACCCATCGATCTCCCATTCCCTCCACGACCTCAACCTCAACCTCGGCCTTTAACAAGTGTTGCAGTATGAGCCATCTCGTCTCTCATCAAACAGTTATGAATCCAATGCTCCTTCGACCCGCAGTGCAGGCATGCCCCAAACACCCTTCAACAGACTCATGAATGCCTACGTTCACAGTGTTGATACACTGAAAACCCAACCAATCCACCCGAAACAACTACCATTGTACTCTGTGGTCTGGTCTGACTCAAAAGAGAATCTCACCGCTCATTCCTGTCAGACCTTCGAATCTCTTGACCTCTCTTGCCTGGCCTCCCTGATGACTCTGACCGATCAAAGCCTTTCTTCCCAGCCTCAGTGGCAACCGATTTTGGTGGCTCGGTTAGCGTCTCTTCCACAGCCTTAGCCCTTTCTACCAATCATCGAAAACCTTTACACTCTGTGCGACTAGGTATACTTGAATGTTTCGATTTAGCCTAAACCGAAACCTCTTACACCTCTCCCTTTCAAAAAACACCATCTCCGGAGCATACTGGCTGAGTCGCACAAACTCAGACTCATACTCAGCCACAGACATAGTTCACTTAACCAGATCCAAAAACTCTCTTCCTCGCATTTAGGTATTGCTCTCCCAAGTACTTTTTTCGGAAGGACTCCAAAAAGAACTCCCAAGTCAGGTGATCAACAGTAGTCCCCTCTTTACCGTATTCTACCATCGATGAGCTTCATCGTTTAGAAAGGATACAGTGCAACCCAACTTTTCCTCATTCGAGTATCCCATCTGTTCAATGATCCTTTCAACACTCTCCAACCAATATTCAACAATCATCGGATCAACTCCCTTAGCTCCCCGAAACTCTTTACCACCCAAAGCTCGAAGTCGTTCGAGTGTCAAACCTCTGGCAGTTGGGGCAGGGTTCCCACCAACTATACTCTGGAACACCTCAATCAGTGCTTGAACCAAGGGCTTGAAACCAGTTCCAGGTGCAGCTTATCTCGGAGGTGGTTCCACCAGTGCATTTGTAGCCGGATGCACACGTCAATGAGGCATATCCATCTATTGTTTGCTCTAATTTAAATAAAATGGAAAAGTGAGAAGTGCCAAGTGATCCAAGGTAATTTTTTTTCAAGAAAATAATTTCAAAGAAGGCAATGTGTTCTTGTTCCTACCCCATTTACAACTAATTTACATACAAAATTATTTTTGTCCAAAAATGCTAAAATTATTTATTTACTTATTAAAACCCCAATTATTATTTTTATGTTGTAAACCTAGCTCTGGTACCACTAAATATGATACCCTAAACCCAACCGAGACAATCCGACCTAAATTTTGAGCGACACATTAGCCACCAAGGTGACTCTCTAAAAAACTACCACAAATTACACTAACCATCCATACTCACCACACAGATACAGAATATTTCACACAAGCATTTAATTCTAAGAGCATGCTTTTCTAAATCAAGCAATAAGTCATGTAATAAGTGGAATAAGACGTACCTGAATTTCAACAGGCTCTACTAGCTAAAAAATGTCCCGTTAGTTCATATAAGCAGTATCATATAATTCAAGCAACAATTTCATCCAAACAAGCAAACATGGAGATTAAAAAGTCCCAAAAATTAAACAAACCAAAAATTCAATTACAACCTGTAATACCCCAAAAATTTTTATAGTAAGATATTATCTTTGATATAATAAAGTAAGGAAATAAAGCGAC
>CM025152.1:14807646-14818757 GCA_013467495.1 Gossypium gossypioides
AAAAAAAACATAATGAGAATCATGAAAACTTTTATTATCTCGAATTTATCATTTTATTAAATCTAAAAAAAGGTTTTACCACCTTAATTAAAATCACATTTGAATTTTATATTAATTTTTTCACCCACCCACGTCGTGTAAATTAATATATAAAAACGTTTTTTTTGTGACCATAAATTGTAGTTGCCTACAAAGTAAGATTTACTCGTTTGGCCAATATAACACAATAATTAACACTTAGCACTGTTTTCCCATAAAAAGCATTCCTTTTACAAATAATAATAATTATTATTACAATAAAAAGAACAAACATTGGTGCAATGTCCTGCTTCAGCTTCACCATGTTCCAATCCGCTTTAAGGAGAAAAAGATGAAAGGGACTCCCAATGACCCAACCCCAGCCCCATGCTTCTGTCTATTTAATACTATAAATACATAACTGGCAAACCAGAAATTTTATACGACTAACTGTACAAATCAATCTTTTTCCTTTCTTTTACTAGTAAATAAATTTGGATTCCCCATTTAAGAATACGTTCAATATGAGCCAATTTAGCTAAAAAAAGTCATTTTAAGGGCGGGCCCGCCCACCTCAGTACTGTACTACTTGTACTGTTGCTTCTTATTCGTCAACATGCATTGTTTTTACACTTTCACAATCATTTTATTTCCTCTTAATCGTTTCACCACATTTTCCTACTTCTTAATCGGCTCCCTAGTGCTTTGAAGAAGAAGAAAACCTGTCACTATTACATGCAATAATGAAACATTAAGAGAGTGATTGATCCAATTCAACTACCTGCAATGAGAGAAGGGGTATCACAAACAAAACAAAGTTACAACATGTTGTATGTCATTTAATGCCATACTATTATCAATGGAGGCAAATAGAAAAACAAAAAATTTGTCACATGGCCCCATTAAAAATGAGGGGTTTGGATGCGTTAGAAAGAGTAAATAACTGTCGTGCAAGCAAGCTGTGAGCACTATCATTTGAAACACAGACATTTACTGTGTGTGTTCCACTCGAAGTGTGTTGCAGTCTTCAATTATCTGATGAGAAATGAACTTGTTAAGACGAGGATTTTTTGAATGGATTTTCCTCACTCACCGACTTGTGTGACTAATTTGCCTAGAGGAAAATGCCAAGTTAACATGTGGTTCTTAATAACTAGTGTTACTTGTGAAAGATCAAAACATATGAAAAAGTTGCATCGAATTTTTGGGCTTAACATGTTTGGATTTTGATCTACTTGTAGGCGTTATGGGTTCATGTGAAGTTAGCCTACTGAAAATGTAAAATGAAGGGATTGGTGTAGGGTTGAAGCCCATTTCCAATTTCATAATGAGGTAATGATGAGTCTGAAAATTGGGTCTGTAAAACTTAGTAGAGTCTACAGATTATAGGATCTGAGACGGTTAAGCTCAGAGGCAAAGTCATCAACAGCATCCTTTGTCAATAGGGTGTTGACCGTCTCACCAGCGTTTTTATGAATTTATGGGCGTGCATGATATACACAAATAAATGAATAAAAATCCTTTAAAAGAATATGGCAAATGAATTCTGAATATGCAATCTTATTATATGTTGGGTAACTAAGGTTGGCGTTTAGATTGATTACAGTGTTTATTGATCAATTTATAGATGAGTGAACAAAATAGAAAGAATGAAAATAGCTACTTCTTTTATTTATTTAGCTGTAATAGCTCCCAATAGGAGCCCAACTCAATTTATAGAATAGGAAACTACTAATTACTGATAAGGTTGTTACTAACGACTCATCCTAAACAATCAATTTAGTTGTTAACAGTAAAAGAAGTTACAACCATTTTTAAACTAACCTATGCTAATATGATAACTTAACATTCACCTATCAATCTCTGCTTGTTATGTTTCCAAAGAAAACCAAGAAAAACAAAACAAAATTAACCAACAACAAGAAATCATACTTGAGATCAACACAAGGCATCACTTGAAGAAGGTAGCAAGGTAACGCCTAGCTTGTCTCGTAACCGGCAAAATGATGGAGCAGATAGGGCTTAGTTAGTATGTCTACCACTTTATCATAGCCAGGAACTTCACCAATAAATACTTGTCCCTCTGCAACTTTCTCATCTAATTCAACACCTTTAAACTTGGAATGCATAATCGAATTCGCGGACACATCAACCATACTAGTATTATTGCACCAGATTCTTGATTTATCATCCATAGCAACTCCTAACCCCATGAGTAAGGACTCAAGCCACATAACATCAGCTGTGGCAAAGGCTAATCTTCGATGCTCAGCCTTTGGTGTGGAACAAGAGACCACTTGCTGCTTTTTTAGAAGACCATGAAACATGATTTCCACCAATGAAGATGCAATATCTGGTGGTAGAGTGTCTATAGTCCACATCAGATCCCAGATTCGCATTAGCAAACCCTTCAATAGATAGTCGCAATGTTAGCCAAAACATCAAATGATGATCAAGCATACCCTTCAATTAACGCAAAATTCTCTTCATAGAATTGAAATGCAAATCTAATGGTTGATGCAGGAACTGACATATGTGATTTACTGCAAAAGCAATTTCAGGTCTGGTTTTCACAATATACAACAATGCTCCGATACTAATGTACATCAACGAAAGCATCTCCCCTAGTGGTCGAAAGTGCATATGTGCTTACCATAGGCGTTGGTTGACCTTTAGCTTAGTCCATATGAGCTCTTTTTAACAATTCTGTAATATACTTTCTCTAACTAAGAAACAACCCATTATTAATATACTTGATTTCAATTACTAAAAAAAATAATGCAACAACCCTAAATCCTTTAGTGAGAACATGACATTTAGATATTTCACAAAGTCTGCAATATCTACCTCATTATTCCCAGTCAATATAATATCATCAACGTACAGGAGTAAAAACATGACACCCTGGTCGTTCTCCTTATAAACAAAGACGCATCAGATTTTGCTGAATAGAATCCAATTGACACTAAATAAATCTTGAGTTTTTTAAACCATACCCATGGAGCTTAAGACCATAAAGAGCTTTGTTTAGTTTACATACAAGCTATTGACCATTGCTGCCATACTTTTCATAACTGGGAGGCTATTCCTTATACACTTCTTCAACTAAATCACCATTTAAAAATGCATTGTTGATGTCAAGTAGAAGCAACTTACATCCCTTCGTAATAGTAAAAGAGGGAATGACACAAATAGTAACTGGCTTCACAACAAGATTGAAGGTTTCTTGAAAATCAAAGCCAACAATTTGTGAGTAACCCTTTGCAACTAACCAAAATTTATACCTTGAAATTGATCTATTAGGATTTCTTTTGATTTTGAACAACTATTTACACCCAATCGGTGTTCGATCTTGTGATAGAGGGACCAAAGACCAAGTCTAATTCTTTATCAAAGCATTGTATTCTTGTTGAACTGTATTCTTTCACTCTTCACTTGTAAAAGCTTCTTGTTGAAAGTTTTCAAGAGAGTATTTAATAAAATTGTTTTGTATTTTATTTACCTAACTAGGAAAATAATTCCCTTATTCTAATAAATTTTAATTAATTTATTTTAAGATTTATCTACTTAAATAACTTTAAAAAATATCCCTAAAATATATGGAATTTCACGTATTTCGACACCCTCCCTCAAGTTGGTGCATATATATCAATCATGCCTAACTAACTTAAAAGAAAATTAAAGCTTGTCTTAGGGATCCCTTTGGTGAGTACGTTAGCAATTTGTTGTTTTGAAGGAATAAACGACATGCACACTTGGCCTTCTTCAATCTTCTCCTTGATAAAGTGTCTATCAATCTCAACATGTTTAGTTTTGTCATGCAGGACTGGGTTGTGAGCAATACTAATGACAATTTTGCTAAAACAATACAACTTCATTGGTGAAGTTATTGGTTTTCTCAGCTTTTCCATAATTCTTTTTAACCACATCATTTCACAAATTCCTTGAGCCATTGATCTAAACTTAGCCTCTGCACTACTTCTTGCTACAACACTTTATTTTTTTACTACGTCAAGTCACAAGGTTTCCCCAAAAAAATGTACAGTATCCTGATGTAGATCTTCTATCTGTTATTGAGTCAGCCCAATCTGCATTTGTATAAGCTTCAATTCCTCTTTGTTTGGATTTCTTGAAGAATAAGCCCTTTCCAGGTGAACTCTTCAAGTATCTCAGAATCCAAAACACTACTTTTTCATGTTCCTCTATTGGGGAGTGTATAAATTGACTCACTAAGCTCACTGCAAAAGCTATGTCTAGCCTTGTATGTGATAAGTAAATTAACTTACCAACTAATCTCTGGTATTGTCCTTTATCAACTAACCGTCCTTTATTTCTGAATTTTACATTTGGATCAATTGGTGTGCCAGTTGGGCGGCAACCACTCATCCCAACCTTTTTTAAAAGATCAATCACATATTTTTCTGAGAGACCACAATACCTTTTTTTGATTGAGCAACTTCCATTCCAAGAAAGTATTTTAAATGACCCAAGTCTTTGATCCCAAACTCCAATGCTAGATGCTCATTGAGACACCTTATTTCATCAACACCATCTCCTGTAAGAATGATATCATCGATATAAACTATAATAACTGCTATTCTACCTCTTTGTAAGTGTCGATAAAATATTGTATGATCAACTTGCCCTTGTGAGTAACCTTGTTTTTTAACAACTTGAGTGAACTGTTTGAACCAAGCTCGAGGAGACTGCTTTAGACCATACAAAGATTTTCTGAGCTTTCATGCTCGAGTTCCAAAATTTGTTTCAAAACCTGGAGGAGGATCCATGTAAACTTATTCTTCAAGTTTCCCATTTAGGAAAATATTTTTCACATCTAGCTGTTGTAAAGACCAATCAAGATTAACAACAATTGATAAAAAAACTCTAACAGAATTGAACTTGGCTACCACAGCAAATGTTTGAAGATAGTTTACCATATATGTTTGAGTGTACCCTTTAGCCACTAGTCGGACTTTGTATCTATCTAAAGATCCATTTGGGTTGAATTTGGTTGTGAACACCCATTTACAGCCCACTATTTTTTTCCCTACATGTAATTCCACTATTTTCCATGTACCTATTTTTTCAAGAGCACACATCTCCTCTAAAATAGCCTCCTTCCATTCAGGAACCTGTAAAGCATCTTTCATATTTTTGGGTATTTTTACAGTATTAAGACACGAAACAAAGGCTGAGAATGTAAAAAATAATGCTTTATAGGAAACAAAGTTAGACATGAGATATTTGACAATAATTCTAACACCTTTTATTTTAGTCATTAGAATATCTATATCAGAAAATTCATTGGTTGGAGTATGAGTTTTACCTGGACTTTTGACAAGATCTTGCGGATCAAATTCTTGGTGATGAATTTGGTGGGTTCCACTTTCTTGATTTCAGTTTCTTCTTGAGTAAACCAATAACTCCTTTGTTTGTTCTCTGTTCTTATGATCAGACTCTACACCTTCATACTCCTTTTTATTAATAACATTAACATCATTAATTTCTGTGTTAATCATAAATTCGCCTTCCCCATTATTAAAATCTCTATGTTGTTTATTTCTAGTCTTTTCTTAATCAATTATTAAATCATTCTTAATATAATTCCCTCATTGAAGATCAGAATCAAAGTAATATTGTGTTTCAATAAATGTCACATCCATGATAACAATAATCTTCCTATCAATTGGATCATAACATTTGTAACCCTTTTTATTAGAAGCATATCTAACAAAGACATTTTTTTGCTCTAGGATCTAGTTTACCTTGGTTGTGAAGATGAACAAAACCACTACACCCAAAAACTCAATGGGATAAATCTGTGATCAATTTAGAGTTAGGAAAGTTATCTTTAAAAAGACTGAAAGGAGTTCTATAGTTTAGAGTTTTACTGAGCATTCTATTAATAAGATATATAGTTGTTAACAAGGTTTTGCCCCAAAGATAGCATGGTACCTGACTAGTGAACGTCAAGGCTCAAGTTATTTTCAAAAGATGATGGTTTTTTCTTTCTGCAATCCCATTCTGTTGTGGTGTATTTGAACAAGAGCTTTGGTGGACTATTCCATGTTTAGTTAAGAAAACGCCTAATTGGTCACTAAAAAATTCTCCACCATTGTCACTCTGAAATACTTTTATTTTCACACTAAATTATGTTTTCACCACAACATAAAAAGATTAAAATACATTTTTAACTTCAGACTTATCTTTTAATAAAAACACCCAACAAATGCGAGTATAATTATCAATAAATGTGACAAACGAACGTTTCCTAAAAAAGTTGAGACTCTCGAAGGTCTCCAAACATCACTATGAATTAGCGAAAAAGATTTGGAAGCTTTATATTTTTGAAGCGGAAAGAATGACCGATGATGTTTAGCCAATTCATAAAATTCACAGTGATATGAAGAATGACTTTTATTTTTAAATAGATCAGGTAACAAATATCTTAAATAGTGAAAATTAGGGTGCTCAAGCCTATAATGCCAAATCATAACCTTATCAAAACTAGAAACATATTTTAAACATAGAGTAGTTGTTGGTCGACTTAGATGGTCGTCATCAAAAAAATAAATTCCACCAGATTCTTTAGCATTGCCAATCATCCTCCCTGAGACCATGTCCTGAAATTTACACATAGAAGAGTCAAATATAACATGACAACTCGAAGACTGAGATAATTTACTGACTGATATGAGATTACAAGTTATATTTGGTACATGTAAAACATCATGTAAAACCAAGGAAGGTGAAATTTTAATAGTACCTTTCTTGTCTATTGCCGAGAACGACCCATCTGCTACTTTGATCTTTTTGTTTCCTGTACAAGGTAAGTTGAGAAAAGAAAATGACTACTAGCTCTAGAATCAACAACCAACATGTTTGTTTTACAAGGCTTGACATTAAAAACAAAATAGAAAAATTAGTACCTGATTGGGCAAAGGAGGAGGAAAGATTATTAGATGAGTTAGGAACAGAAGAATTCATCCGAAACTATGGTGATTGAAAAAGCTTGTGTAGATGCTCTAATTGTTCCTTAGTGAATGGAGACATTTCAAGAAAATTTTGCTGCTTATGATTTTTATTAGTCGTTTGGAAAGCTCTACTATCCCCTGATTGTGAACCACAACCGCTGTCATTCTTTTTTTTTCCCATTCGTCAGTTTTCCATGGAGCTTCCAACATGTTTCTCGAGTGTGCCAATATTTTTTGTAATGGTCGTACCAAGGTTTTTTCCTTTTTTCACTATCATCATTATTTTTAACAATTACAAGAGCAGAACTATCATCATTAGTTTCAAATCCTGGCCTTGACATTACTTTTCTCCTTGTCTCATCTCTTTTAACTTTAGAAAAAATCTCACGAAGTGTTGGAAGCGATTTTTTTCCTAGGATCCGAGATCTCAGTTTATCAATTTCTTTACTTAAACCAACCAGAAATAAAGAAGGTCACTCATTCTATTCTTTTTTCATAGCTTTTACACTATCTTCGGTACATTCCCATTCATCATTATAACATTGATCCAGTTCTTACCAAAGAGACATCATCTCGTTATAATAAAAAGTAACTTTCTTTCTCCCTTGTCTAGCCTTCCAGATTTTTTTAACTTAAAAATCTGTGAATCATTTTCTAAGTCTAAATAAGTGTCTTTCACAGCGTCCCAAACATCTTTAACAGTCGGGAGAAAAAGAAAAAGTTTACTTATGGATGCTTCCATGAAATTAATAAACTACACAATTATCATAAATTTTTTGACCTCCACTTGCTCATCTTTGGATTGCCCACATTTGGTTGTTCGACTTCTCCAGTTAAATAACATAGCTTGTCGCGCCCATCAATTGCTAACTTTATGGACTGCGACCATTCGAGATAATTCTTGCCATTCAACTTATAAGATGTCAGCTAAAAAGAGAGGTGAGACGCCCCTGCCTCTTGAGTTATTACACTCTCGGTAGTTGTTTCAACGACAAAACTTTCTACCTCCGTTTGATTGCTGGATCTCTTATCTCTAGTGAAAGTTGTTTTAACCATGATGTTACTGGAGATTTAACCTAACTCAGATGTCATGAAAGTTTTCAAGAGAGTATTTAATAAAACTATTCTGTATTTTATTAACTGAAGAATTGAATTTAAATAGAGTAAAGAGGCATAACCTAACTAGGAAAATAATTCCTTTATTCTAATAAACTACTAAAAGATAAAATAAAATATTCCTAAAAAATCTTAAGTGATTTATTTTAAGCTTTATCTACCTAAATAAGATTTATCTACCTAAATAACTTTTAAAAAATATTCCCAAAATATATGGGGTTTCATGTATTTCGACACTTTGCTGACGATCTAGTAGCTGAACAGCTACTACTCGAGGCTTAAAAATACCTTCCTTGGATCTAGTAGTTATAGGATGAGAAGGAAGAGACATAACTTTTGATCCATTATACATGACTTTCTTTTTAGAATGAGAAGGGCACACTTTACAAAAACACATGTCATGACTTTGACTAATGCTAGTATGTGCCATATTCTTAGAACCAACAACTTCAACATTATCGTTAAGTGAATTAATGGGAGCCATGTTAGAGTCAACAATATCCATATGCATAACACTATATTCAAATGGCATAGATGGGGTAAGATAGTGGCTTATAAACCTTGAGGTGTCACATCATTTTGAACAACTTCAAGGCTATGTGATAAGTCAGAGTTTTGACTAGAATCCAAATTCTAATTGGTTTCCAGACCATTGTCTGAGCCATCCAATCTAGATTCCAAACGACTATTTTTTTGGGGCCATGAAATGACATGTCTCAATCATAGAATCAGAACCTGATGCACGAAACTTATCACGGATATCATAAAAAGAAGCATATTTGTACATTGGTTTCATTTATATCCCTTGAAGAGATGGCTTAAATAGAACAAATGGAAAACCTGATGACATTGTTCATTCTACAAGACGGATGGGTACTTGCTTGAAATATGCAAACAAAAACCTCGACTCATAAAAAACGTGTTAAGATATAAATATTTTACCATCTTCATCAAGACATTTATACCCTTGAGGTGTCACATCAATTTTATCAACTTCAAGGCTATGTGATAAGTCAGAGTTTTGACTAGAATCCAAATTCCAATTGGTTTCCAGGCCATTGTTTGACCCATCCAATCTAGATTCCAAGCGACTATTTTCTAGGGGCATAAAACGACATGTATCAGTCATAAAATAAGAACCTAATGCACAAACCTTATCACATGTTTTGATATCATGAAAAGAAGCATATATGTGATCTACCACAAATCGACATGGCAAATTAGGCTTTTCTAACACACTTAAGGAGGTTTTTCTCAAGAAAAATAAAGTTTTTAACATAGTTTTTCATTATTTTCATATTTTTGGGTACTAAGTGAAAATATCTAAATTTTGTCTAATTTTTTTACCCAAATTGGTCGTTAGTGTTATTTGGAGGCCTAATGTGTGTTTGAGTGTTGTAGGGACATGTCGAAGATAAAAAAGAGTGAGAACAACACCTAGGGCAAGGGTATCGCGATATCCAACCCCCGACAGTATATAAGACCAATTACTATCTTTAGTGGTATCGCGATATCCACCTCCTAAGGAAGACCTCAAGTTTTAACACTACTCGAGATGTCGTGATATCACCTTCGTTAGGGGGACAAACTTGGCACACAAGATTAGTTATCCTTATCAGATTTTCCCCAAAGTATAAAAACAAAATTAATTTTCATTTTTCACATATAAGATTCAAACAAAGGACCTCTAGGTAAGCTGAAGCCTTACAGTTAAAACAACAGATTCATTCTTGTCATCAATTGAGCAAAAATAATATAAAAGCTAGACACTCAAAGATAGGGGTTGGATAAAAAATAACAAAAATGTAAAGAAAAGGATTCGAACTCAAAACCTCACACACACAAGTACAACACTTAACCATTGAACCAAATCACTTTACTTGACAAAATTTTCACAATCTTAACTCAAAATCAAGACATAACCATTCTTGGTTTCACTAACCCAATTTCTACTAACCCAGTTTTTTGGGATGTGACAATAACGTCAAGTCTTGAGTTCAATGAGACAAAGTACAACATTAGAATGTGACTGTTAGCTTTATGAATAAATTCATCCTAAGATTAAATTACTAGGTACCCGTAATGATAAGTGAAGGATGAGTAACATACTCTTAATGGACCCAAAACATAAATATGCTAGAGTGTTATAATTACAGGAACACTCTTGATGGGATCTACCTATGTGAGTGTGAACTGTGGCCGCTTTTAGGAGCTTAAAGGTTTGGCTCTAACAACACTCATGAAAAGAGGATACATACACATTACCATAATAGTGCCCCTGAATACTATGTATTGACTGTTGTTGAAAACAATGTGTGAGATGTGTTCGGTTAATCAAATTGAATCACTGGTTCAAAGCTTAGTCTAACATGCAATTTCGATTACCTTTAACATATTTTCACTAAGTGAAGGTTCAATCGTAAGACACCTTCATTTATGCAAATTGATTTCCAAGAATATCAAAATCTAAAATATTTTGAAAATGGGGAGGGGGAGATTGTTGGAACATTTTCAATAATATTTATAGTGTTCCAATAACTATAAATGAAAGGGTGTAATTAATCAAGAGTTATATCTTTTTGGTTATTGATAAAGAGTTATATCACTTGATTTTTGACAAAGAATTATAACTATTCAAATAATATTACTTGAATAGTTATGATATTATATGAATAATTATGCCTCTTTTAAAGATGTTATTATTCAGAAAAGACACCTATTGAAAATGTCTCTATAAAGAGACATGAAAATTCCTATAAATAGAAATGAGATTTCAATTGGAAATCATACCAACAAGTTCTAAAAATTCTATCTTTCCTCCGTCTTCTAATATTATTATATTGTTATATAAAGTATTACTGCAGAAATTCTTTATAGAAATTGATTTTCTTGTTATACGTTGGTCAGTGCTTAGTGGACTATTTTTGTCAGTGCAAAACGCAAATAGTCATCGGGCTTCATCGTATCCTCGAGGTTCATTTGCTTGAAACTCATTTGCACATC
>CM025152.1:14881255-14892260 GCA_013467495.1 Gossypium gossypioides
TATCATATTTTTTTCTGAAATAATCCTGTTTAGAGGCGAATCTCCATCGGAGCTAAAGGGGTTTTGGCAGCTCAGATTTAAGCACTGTTTTTTAATCAAAAACGAATTGATGAAAGTGTAGTGTCGGTGTTAAGTTTGTGTGTGTAATGTAGTGTTGGCC
Organism: Gossypium gossypioides; assembly: GCA_013467495.1. Taxonomy (NCBI): domain Eukaryota; kingdom Viridiplantae; phylum Streptophyta; class Magnoliopsida; order Malvales; family Malvaceae; genus Gossypium; species Gossypium gossypioides. The sequence continues at coordinate 14,881,416 of CM025152.1, forward strand.
TGCTATACGGAAAGCAGAGTGGAGCCCAGAGAGTGAGCTAGAAAAGGCGATGGAAGAAGCTTGTGAATGCCTAAAAGCACTTGAAAGTGCGCTCAATGGAAACAAATTATATGGGGGACATACAATTGGACTCGTTGACATTGCTGCCAACTTTACTGGCTTCTAGCTTAGCATCGTACAAGAAGCTACAGGGCGCGAGTTGCTGTCAGCTCACAAATTCCCCCTCTTGTTCAATTGGAGCCAGGACTTCGTAAATTGGGGAATCGTTCAGGAATGCCTGCCTCCCCCAAAGACAAGGTATTGGCCATCTTCAAAGCTCGTGTTGCAGCACCCTCAATAAATAACCCATGTGTCCTTCAATACTAAATAAACAATAAACAACCAACCAAATGGCTCCTATCTCAGCCGTGCAAAATAGTTGATAAATATCTAGATCTTTCTATCATCAACCCCATGTGAAAATGGAAGGAAAACAATAAACAAAGTGTCACGATTTTTGAAAACGAGTTCATAACATTGATGGCGCATCATGAAAGGCTATGATTTTCGACAAAGCAATATTATTATCATTATTATAATCGTCTCCATAACAGTGCATTAACTCACAGAGTACCATATATCTTTAAGATTCAGTAAACAAACGTAAAACTGCGTAAGCTACTTGGTAAAACATGATCAAGCAACATACACTCGTCCATCAAATTATTGTTTGGGAAATCAAACTAGAAAATATTATGTAAACTTCTCAGTGCTTGCTGGAGCTTGATTGTTCCTTGACGATGGTAACAGGGCAAGTAGCATGCGTCACAACATAGTTGCTCACACTCCCCAATATAATCCTGCAAAAAAAAAAGTTTTTCATCCAAATTCAAAACCCACCCAAATCAAAACAAAAGGAAATTGACTCTCTTTTCTATGACATTGTACTTTTAGTACCTTCGAACAGTTCCAAGCCCACGGCTTCCCATAACCAAAGAATCAAGCTTTAGATCTTCAATGGCATCAAGAATTTTTTCTCTGGCATCTCCTCCCCAGTAGATTTTTGAAACAACGTTTATCTGTAGTAAGATGAACATCAGTTCCAAAATAAGCCTATATCGATGACCTTTTACAGGGTCAAAAAAAAAAACAAAGGATCACCTCTTTTTGTCTAGAAGCAGTGTCGAGCATGTCAAGAACTTCAATATCAGTTTCAACATCATACTTCTTCATAATCTCCGGAACTCTAAACTCTGTCAAAGGTATAAGAGCTGCGACAATGGAGAAAGAAACAAACCCAAGATTAGATCCGATGAGCAAACGGAAGAAAAACCGGATCTTTTAAGCTTTTGGTGTGAAGAAAAACTTACGAGAACCGGATTTGGCCCAGAGAGCATTGCGAGACTCATCGAGAGAGTTGTTGTTGATGTGGATGATGTAAAGGGTGTCCCCTTTGTCAGCCAAGTTGTCTATAGACCATTTAAGAGCGTTCTTGCTGCTAGCGGAGAAATCCATAGCCACCCCTATGCTTCTAGCTCCTGGCATTTTCGCTTCTTCGCAAAGTGGAATCAACAAGTTTCGTGTCCCAACCTTCAAGATAAAAGCTAAAAGTAAAACAACTTGTCTAATGCTAAAGCTAAAGGACGGTTTCAAGAATAAGCATACGGCAAGCCCATGGGTTTATATATGTGTGTGGCAGCAAATAACAAATAAGTAAAGCCGTTCAATCAATCTGAAACGTACACGCGTTAAAGAAGCCGTGTGATTGATTGAGTGACGTCCATCCGATGGTCGCGTGAAGATTGATATTTATTCTTTCTTTGGAATTTGGATAATAAATGTTGGATATTTGCACGCCAATTCACCCCTGTGAGTGATGGGACATCATTCATTCTAAAAACGAAATTAATTAAAATCAACCACAAGTCCCTGTAAGTTTCGAAAATTGAGAATTTAGTCTCTAAGTTTTTATTTCATTAAACTTATTTAGTTCTTATATTTTTTAAATTTTAAAATTCAAGTCATTACAACTTTTTTGTAATTCAAGCTAATTATGAAGTCATTTTTCAATTACTTGGTTAGTAATTGAGTATTGTTTTTAATTTCAAGAATGTCAGAACAATAAATTTAACCATATTAACAGTCGGACCTAAAATTTGAAATTTGAAAAAGTATAAAGACACTATTCTTAAATTTTAAAAAATACAGGGACTTATGGCATATTTTAACAAAAAAACATCATGATCCATCCTTTCCCCTAGGTTTCCATGTGATTTAAGAAAATAATGAATAGAAATATTCCCTTCTTTTTATCTGTCCTCTGGCTTTTTCTCTAGTTGTATTAATTGTCAACTTTGTTGAGTAATACCAATAATGTTTCAACACTGCAATTGAGGCCATTGGTTAAAGAAATTGCAAGTGGGGATCGATTATGAAGGAAAAAGAGCCGCAGTTGGAATCCGACGACAAAGGGGAGGGTAGAATTGTTGTACAAAATTTGGCCCCTTTCCCATTATTGCAAACAAGTAGCGCTGGATAATTTAGAAGATTAAGTTTTGGAAGGGTAGGAAGCTGCTTGGAACCTTCCCTTGTCAAAGCTAGCTGTCATTGTCAATGCCCTATGTCTATGTGTGAGCATATGTATTACATACCTTAGAAAATTCAAGAATTCGTGGAAGACGATAAGGTAAAAGAAAGGGATGTAAGTTGGTTTTAAGCTACAGTGGGCCGCCAAACCAAGCAAGCACAGAAGAAATGACTGACGGTGACCCCATCCAACACCTACTTAACTGAGGCATATTGCCAAATATTGGGCCTACTAAGCAGATGTTGGTGTGATAAGCAAGTTCAGCCCACAATCCGAAACTGGCCTTCCGAATACCATTTTGGGTCTAAACAGATCATCTTGGACTTGCATATTTTTATCAATTTTCTCCCTTCATTGGACGTGAGAAAGGTGGCTGTTTTGGGTTTAGGCTCTCTTTTTTCTTTCTTTCAATATTCATGTGGTTAAAGTGACATACATTTTATAAATCCAGTTGTTCTCTTTTTCTTTTTCAAACTAAATCTGTGTATGTAATAATTTTATTTTAAAAACAATAATTCAATCATTAACATCATTAATATTTCACTTCAAAAATTGTCGACGTGACATGTCGATAAAGCTACCTTAGTATAAGATGACATATTTTAATTAAAAATGCTGCCTCAATATTGGATTAAAATTTTAAAATAAGAAAGTATTTTGTAACATGTTAATTGTTTAGGGTTAAATCACAAATTTAGTAAAATAGAGGGTTTGATTTTTCGACACAAAAAGTAATCATAGTTTTTATTAAAATAGTGATGTAATGAAAATAAATTATAAAACGAAAATGTTATTCCTTAAATTAAATCCTAATTATGAAGAACATACTGATATCAAATTGGCTGATAAAAATCTAAATGAGTAAAACTTAAAAACAAGAAAGCCTCCACTATAAGTAGTAATTAAGGGTGGGTAAGTAAGAGTAATGCCACCTGCAGTAGAAGTGGAAGAGAGAGAGAGCATAATCCATATTTGTTGATATTAGTTGCTAATTTCCAATGATTGTACTAAGGTTTGGTAACCAATTTTGCAACATTTTAAATGCACGTTAGATTTTTAAAAAGCCTTAGCTTTCTAATTAACAAATAAGCAGCTGGATTCTGCTTCTGTTTTCCACTTAATAAGCAAATCTGGGGTGTTGTTTATTGGGTTAGACAAAGCGCATAATGGCGGGAGACAAATGGTCAAAGTTTTGACCTAAAAAACCAATCCCTCCCCCAAAAGAGGTGAATATGGACAATGCCACACTTCCCACCATAAAAAAAAGGGAGAGCATTAAACACGAAACCCCGTTCTTGCCCGCTAATCAAGGTGACATGTTTCTCTCCACATTCTTTCTCTTTTTTTTTAGCTGTAATATTGAATGATTGATTATCAGTAACAACCAAACATGTTTAGGGTTATAGTTTTTACAGCTGGTCTCCTACACCACGCGCCTGTCATTGCGCTTAAACCGCCCCCTTTTGCCTTTTCGTTCAACAACCCTTTTGTTTTTGTTTGATGGTTAACATTTTTCCACAAACTCTGCCCACCCGAATCCCAAGTGCTCACTGCTCAACAACATACCTCTTTTTAAAAATCAACTCTTTTCTGGATTTACTCTATTGGATTTCTTCTATGTCTTTAATCTTTTACAAATGTGTCCTCAACAAATTTTAGACCTTGAATAATAGCCTCCAATTGTCATGCCATGCACCCACATTCATACTACAAGATATGCAACAAATACATCCATCTTCCATTTTTTTTCTTTTGAAAGTTTTACAACTACAATGTAAATACACATCCGAATAATCACCAAATAAATAATAACGTAAACAATTTAAAGGCAGAAATAAATAATCAAATTATTACAATACAAACTTGAACAAATTATCGGACTAAAACAGAACAATAATTCATGGTGCTTTGGCCGGTGAAATTGTTGATCGCCATGTTCTCTGTTTTTTTCCCCTTCCCACATGCGCATGTGTGAGCTACCAAAAGGAAAATGAGTGATAAGATCAAGTGGGTCGCCATAAATATAAAGGGAAAGAAGGCCAAATATAATTGATAATGGAAGATCCCCATGTGCAAATCAGACCACCCCAACTAGGTCAATCACTGCACCTAAAGGACCCAATTTTTAAGTGAAACACATCATCTTTTATTTATTCTATTATTTGGTTTGATCAATGTTTTGTTAATGGCGTTTGTTGAGATTGACCACACCATGATTAAGGTTAAAATTATGAACTCTATCTAATTTGACTTGCAGTGTTTGGGGTCCATAGTCATGCTAGGATTGAAATGAACTGCGGCTCATTATTTTGCTTCCTATCCTCAAATTGCATTAATTCTCTCCAAGCATGTCATGTGAAGGATTTTGGGGACCTACCAATATATGTCAATGACTTTGACTAATCAACTTTTTTTATTATTACAAAAAAACATATTCATAAATATAAACTTCCTAGATATATTGCTGTTAAAATTTACAACTTGATTAAACTTTGGGTTTAAAATATTGTATTAATTATGGAACACCAGATATATTTTCATTATAGCAAAACAAAATAGAATGAAGTAGTGTTATTCGTAGACTTGTAGCACCAAAAAAAAAAAAGAATTACTATAAAAATTTGTATATCTCGATTTTTAAGGTCATAGTGTGTTATGGCATAGTTAACGGTCATTTTTCTTTTATATTTTAGTTATGGTTGTTAATGCTTTAGTTTTAAATGTTGCGTTTTGCACTTGTTTAGTTAACTATACGGTGCATTTCAATTAGTTAAACGATGTGTTTTGACCCATTAATTATTGGGCTGCTGTTATGGGATTTCCAATATATACCTGTAACCGTTCCTAATAGAGGTTATGAGATTGGAAACCGTTTTCTCAGTATCCTTCCTCTTTCAATTCTTTCGTTCTCTTCTTTGTTTTCTGTTTCTCTCTTTCATTCAGATCTAAGACACAACAAGGTATCAGAGCTGCCGATCCTCATGACCGATGAAGGAGTAACCACCAGAATGCAGAAGGAGCTTGGTTTGATACAAGGTGACCTTTCTCACATGCAAGTGGAGTCTCTCAGTTGGATGCAAGGATCGGTGCGCGTTTGAAGGACTTCCAAGAAGGAATCAAGTCAAAGGTACATTCGGAACTTCGTTCTGAGCTCCACTCTTTATTTGAACAGTAGTTTAGTCAGAGTCGTCCAGTTGCAATCGCGGGCTCGATGATTGGTAAAGGGAAGGGTGTTTTGGGGTCTCCACCTAGTTTTCCAGCGAAAGAACACTTAGTGGTATCCCCAATGCCAGATCTCGGTCACTTCAGTATGTCCTCACGGGGAGCTATAGTGGAGGCTGAGCATTCTTCTTTTAGAGTAGACTGTCCACACTTTGTTGGTGAGAATTTTAGGGGGTGGTGGTCCAAATTAGAACAGTATTTTGAAGTAGAAGGAATTGGTGAACATGCGAAGGTTAGGGTAGTCATGTTGCATCTTGAAGGGAAGGCACATGACTGGCATCATTTCTTTGTCCGTAGACATCGGGGGTTGCACCTACTAACTTGAGAGGTGTATGCGAGGGGACTTAGGGAGCGTTTCAGGTCTGATTCCTTCCTTAATCCTATGGCTGAGTTAGTAACTCTCAAACAACTGGGCTCTGTTGATCAGTTTCACTATGGCTTTTTGAGTTTGTTGAACCAGCTCAATTTACCTGAAACATATGCATTAAGTATATTCCTTAGTAATCTAAAGCCTGAAATATGTCAGTATCTCCGGCTGTTTAAACTTCAAACATTGGTAGAAGGTTACAATTTGGCGAGACAGGGTGAGAACATTGTGTCTCAGCCGGTGAAAAGGGAATTTCCTACTAGTAGTGGAGCTAGTTCGATGAGGCCTTTATTTCCTGTACCTAAAGTGCAACGGGGTGGAGGTAGTTTGGCTTCTGCAGGAGAGTCAGTGAATGGTAAATCGGGACACAGAATTCCCTCTAAGTCCTTGTCCTAAATGGAGTTGAAAGATAGGAGGAAAAAGGGTCTTTGTTTTTTGTGCGGGTTGAAGTACTCGCCAAGCCATAAGTGCTCGAAGTCCCAGATGTATCAGCTGATTGTTGAACCATCATGGGAATATGGTACAAAGACAATGAGTCCATCTCATGAAGATTTCCAAGATTGTTCTAAGCAGTTGGATTTAGCAGAGACGGCTCCAGAGAGCCCTACTCATGTGTTGTCATTACATGCATTACAAGGGTTGCAGGGACATAGTACTATGAGGTTTCTAGCAACTATTGATCACATTGAAGTGGTGGTTTTGGTGGATTTTGGTAGCACGCACAATTTCATAGATTTCAAGGTGGCCAAACGGTTAAAATTAACAATAGAACCAGGACCTAATTTGAGGGTAATGGTAGTTAATGGAGTTCGATTATGTACTCAAGGATTGTGTAGAGTAGTGTTGTGGGAAGCACAAGGATGCAGGTTGTCAACTGATTTCTTAGTTTTATCAGAAAAGGACTTTGACTTGGTGCTTGCCATTCATTGGTTGTTGTCTTTGGGACCGATGGTGTGGGATTTTTCTAATTTGATTATGCAATTTACTTACTCATGGGAAACAGAACTATATTTTGCGAGGTACAGTACCAAGGTCAATGCATATTGTCCTTAGTAGTCAAATTTCCAAATGCATGAGTCTGGTAGGTAATGGACCATGCCCAATGTTGTTGGCTTCTTGTGATCAGACCACTCTTACAATGCAGTCAGCTCAGTCACCACCTGAATTGCAAAGTCTTCTTGCTGAATTTGAGGACATATTTCAGACACCTACAAGCCTACCTCCTCCCCGACTACATGACCATAAAATTCCTCTGATAGATGAATCTAAAGTTGTTAAGGTGAGGCCTCACAGATACTTTACGGTTCAGAAGACTGAAATTGTGAAGTTAGTACAAGAGATGTTGCAAGCTGGAATTATCATAGACAGTAATAGTCTATTTGCATTTCCGGTGGTGATGGTCAAGAAGAAGAATGGGAGTTGGAGGCTATGTATAGACTATAGACAGCTCGTCAATTGACTGTCAAAGATAGTTTCCTTATTCCTATCATCGAGGAACTGTTGGATGAGTTGGGGCAGGCACATTATTTTTCTAAGTTGGATTTGTGTTCTGGTTATCACCAGACTCGAATGTGTAAGTAAGATGTATACAAAACAGCCTTCAAAACTCATGAAGGCCATTATGAATTTTTAGTCATGCCATTTGGCTTGACCAATGCCCCTTCAAGCTTCTAGTAACTGATGAACTCAGTCTTTCGATCCTTCTTGAGGAGGTCAGTTCTTATTTTCTTTGATGATATACTTGTGTATTCTCAGAAGTGGACTGACCATTTGCTCTATTTGCAAGAGGTCCTCCAAGTGTTGAGGGCAAACCAACTTTATGCTCAGCAATTCGAGTGCATTTTTGGAGCTGCACAAGTGGAATATCTGGGACATGTGATCGCCCAAGGTACTGTTAGTATAGATCGGGCTAAAGTAGCTAGTGTTTTGGACTGGCCTTCTCCAAAATCAGTCAAGGAGTTAGGAGGGTTTCTTAGTTTGTCTGGTTATTACAGGAGATTCATACGAGGGTATGAAATTTTAACCAAACCCCTCACTGCATAATTAAGGAAGGAAGTCTCATGGCATTGGTCAGTGTAGGAGCAGACTGCTTTTGATTAGCTTAAAACAGCAGTCTGTCAAGCTCCAGCTTTGGTTTTGCCAAATTTCTAGGAGTCTTTTTATGTGGAGACAGATGCTAGTGGTCAAGGGGTCGGAGCTGTTTTACAACAAAAAGGGAATCCAGTGGCATACTACAGCAATGCGTTAGGAATCAAATATCAAGCATTGTCCATTTATGACAAAAAAATGCTTGTTGTAATCTTGGCAGTTAAAAAGTGGCATTCGTATCTTGTTGGCAGGTATTTCTTCATTAAAACAGATCACAAGAGCTTAAAATTCCTCTCTGAGCAGCATGCCATCACACCTTACTAGCAAAAATTGGTTGCTAAGATGCTAGGATATGACTACTCGATTTTATATCGCAAAGGAGCTCAGAATGTAGTGGCTGATGCCTTATCTAGGAAACCTTCTGACCTTACTCATCAATTGCTTCAATGTGAAGGCAGCTTGGATTCGGATTGGTCTAAAGTATAGAAACGCATTATAGACTCATATGTGACAGACAAAAAACTCTTTCAGTTATGTCACGAGGTACAAAATCAGCCCCAATTACATCCAAAGTATTCATGGCGTGGCACATTTCTACGCAGATTGGGCAAAGTAGTAGTAGGTAATGATGTTCAACTTAGAAGACATATTTTTAGTCTCTTCCATGATACTCCTTTAGGTGGCCATTCGGGTGTTCATGCTACTCATCATAGGATATCAGCATTACTGTATTGAAAGGGGCTTTCTACAGACATCAAACGTTAGGTGCGTGAGTGTGTCATCTGCCAACGTTGCAAGGCTGACAATTCTGTTTCAACTGGGCTCTTGCAGCCCTTACCAATACCAGAGCGTGCTTGGACCGATATCAGTATGGATTTTATTGAAGGACTACCATTGTCGCAAGGTAAATTCGCCATTTTTGTAGTGGTTGATTGCCTGACCAAGTATGGTCACTTCCTAGCGTTGGCTCACCCTTTTACGGCCCTCACTGTAGCTCAAGAATATCTCAACCACATATACAATCTACATGGAATCCCTAAATCTATTGTGTCTGAAAGAGATAAAATCTTCTTAAGTCATTTTTGGCAAGAACTGTTCCGGCAAATGGGTGCCAAATTGAAGAAGTTGACGGCCTACCATCCCCAAACGGATGGCCAAACTGAGATTCTTAATAAATGCTTAGAAGGCTATTTGCAATTTATGGTTGGTGAAAAACCTTCAGCGTGGGTGTCTTGGTTACCATTAGCAGAGTGATGGTATAATACCACCTACCACTCGGCTATTCGAACCACTCCGTATGAGGCCCTCTATCGACAAACTCCACCTATTCACTTACCTTATGTGGCAGGTGCATCTCTAGTAGCTACAATGGATCGTACCTTGCAACATAGAGAGGCCATGCACAAGGTTCTGAAATTCCATCTCACTCGGTCCCAGGATCGGATGAAACAAATGGCTGACAAACGGAGGTCCGAACAGGAATTCCAGGTTGGTGATTTGGTGTACTTGAAGCTGTAACCATATCGACAACATTCTCTGCGCAAGTTCAAAAACCAGAAGTTGTCACATCGATATTTTGGGCCTTTTCCTGTGGAGGCTCGGGTTGAGAAGGTTGCTTACAAACTACCGCTACCATCTTCAGCTCGAATCCACCCTACTTTTTATGTCTCTCAATTGAAGAAGCATATTGGATTGGCGGTGAGTGCTTCAACAATACCACTAGTCGGTCCTGATAGAGCTCTTCTCAAGACACTAGTTCGGGTTTTGGATAGACACCTAATCAAGCAGGGCAACCATGCTGTGGTGGAGGTTCTTGTCGAGTGGGTAGACACCTTTCTAGAAGATGCTTCGTGGGAAAAGTTACATGATCTCCAACGTCGTTTCCCTGCATTTGACCATTGAGGACAAGGATTCTTTCCAGGAAGGGCAATTGTTATGGCATAGTTAACGGTCATTTTTCTTTTATATTTTAGTTATGGCTGTTAATGCTTTAGTTTTAAACGTTGCGTTTTACACTTGTTTAGTTAACTATACGGTGTGTTTCAATTAGTTAAACGATGTGTTTTGACCCATTAATAATTGGGTTGCTGTTATGGGTTTCCAATATATACCTGTAACCGTTCCTAATAGAGGTTATGAAATTAGAAACCGTTTTCTCAGTATCCTTCGTCTCTCAATTCTCTCGTTCTCTTCTCCGTTTTATGTTTCTCTCTTTCTTTCAGATCTAAGACGCAACACAGTGAAAAAATTTTACCGAATTAAAGAGTAATTATTTTTAATATTTAATGTAAATTATTAAAATTAAGTCTTTATTCGATATTAGTCTAAAAAAATAAAATTGTAGATATATCTAAAATAAAAATATATTATTCACAACTTAATTATTCAAACCATAAAAGATTAAATTTCTTGATTTTTATCTAACTGTTAGATCATAATAATAACATAGCACTTGCGCCTCCAGCGTTGAAAACAAAAAGCAGAGCAAGGATTAAAGGAATAATGAGAGCAAGCTTCAGGATTACTCAACAAAAAAATAAATAGTCTAATTGGAAATTGGTTAAATTCAATTGATTTTTATAATTTTCTTTAAAAATATAGT
>CM025152.1:14921723-14948334 GCA_013467495.1 Gossypium gossypioides
CTGATAAAAAGATTATTCCTTGGGAAATGAAAATCATGTCTCTTTCTCTATCCCGCATCATTGGGGTAATTAGGCAAATATGTTGGTTTTGAAATGAAATTCTCAAAATTTAGTAAAATAAGTCATTTTTGGAGAAAGAAAATGGAAACGCCTCCTACAGGAAGCATTTGTAGCTAATGTGGTTAGGAGGGCGCGCCCTGTAGCAAGATGATGAGGATGAAGATAATGAGGTGTGCTTTCAGCCTCCTTACTGCCACATCAACTGAAAATGTTTCCTACAAGAGGCATTTTTGTTTTCTCTCTCCAAAAATGACTTAATTCCCTAAATTTCTAGAAAAATGGCCTAAAACCCTTAATTCCTTTTAAAATCGGTATATTTACGTAATACCTTCGCATCATGCCTCATCTCATTTAAAATCCCACTTTTCCCCCACCCCTCTTCCCTCTACTCTCAAATTTTCACTTTTTCTTCAATATTTTTTACATTTCTATTTAAAATTTTAATTTCCTTTCATTCTAAAAGTAGACTAAAACTTAAGATTTGAAAGAAGAGTAAAGTGAAGAAGCTTTTTTACCCCTTTAATATTGAAAAAAAACCCAAAGCAAAACGAACATTTTCATGTTGTCCAAAGTGAACAAATTTCACTTATTCAGGAAAAATCGGTTTGCTTAACTCGACTTCCAATTGAAAAATCCGAAATTTTTGTCCGCTAGGATGAAAAGGTGGAAAAAGAGTTATGTAAAGAAAATATCCCACTGAATTGAATTGGGTCCATGAATGTAAGAAATAGTGAATGATTATTGATCTCTCTTAATTTGAAAATTTAAGATTTGAATTGATGTTGTTTCATTGATTTCTTCTAAATTGCATTGAATTATCCTAAAGATTTCATTTCAATTAGAATTTGATTATTTACTGTGTACGAGAATCCAGGCTAAGCATCCATGGTTGAATGGTTTAAGCGCCCAACTCATAATTGACAAATTCGTAAGTTCAAATCCTACTGGATGCAAACCAATGGGACTCTCTAATAAGTCTATTGTAATTAGCTTTATATCAATGGATCTCATGCTTGAATGGTTTTACAGACAATCAACTCATTTTATGGAAATATCCAGCCATGACAAAGATGGCAGAGCTCCATAGGCATACATCCAGAGTACTTTACATAGTTGAGGTAATTAAGGGATTCCATTTCCTATATGTTAAGCAGAATTGGGATTTCGTTTCTGTTTTGTGTAGCTCATACAAATTTGGCATTTTTGGTTGCAGGCTCCAAATGGTGTACAGTGGTGACTATAGAAGCAGAGGAGACACTGCAGTTGTGGAATGTGTTCGGGACTACTGAACTGGTGGCTTGATAGGCATCCAAATTGAAACCTGAGCCATTTCCTAATATATCTTGAATTCGATAAGCATTCAGCTTTCATTTACAAAGGCGGATTTACAATTGCACCGTTGTAACTCCTATTTTCTTTTAGTATTATGTAAATAATTATAATAAATTCAACAGATTTGAGTTCTTCTTCTTTATTCCTTCTTTGAAATTTCGATTAGTATCTAACCTTTTAAATTGTGTTAGTACTGTTAGGATATTACTAGTATTTCATATAATAAGGCACTTCTGATAATGAAAATGCAGATAAATCATAAAAGAAAAAAATATTTATAAGAACTTCGACTTACCAATGGGATTAAACAGAGATTTTTCAATTTTGCGCTGACCAGGCAACTTGGAGCAACCTTGAGGGCAAATCAGTTTCGGAACCACTCTATATTTTGTAGGCCAATAGGGTGAAAATATATACCTACATATGATACCAGTGAAGACAAAGTATGGAACAAACTTGTCTTTTCTTCCCTCTTCTTTCTTTTTGTCCCCATGATGGCTATTGGTTGTCTATATGTACATGTTTATAGATCTCATTAGTCTTCATATCATGTAAAATTTTTCATGTTTAGTTTAGTTTATTAATTAAATAATTTATTTCAATTCTGACATTTAATGGTTATCCAAAAAAAAAATTAAATCTTTAAAGATGAATGAGAAAAATATTAGGTAAAAGTATCTCTCATTTTCGATATCTAAGGAAATTGATCATTCACATAAAANTTTTTTATATCTAAGGAAATTTATCTTTCACAAAAAAAAAAAAATTTAAAATTTAATTCTTGCCAATTTTAGAATTGAGTAACAAAAGACAATTAACCATATTGTTTTTCCTACTTTTGATTGATATAATAAATTTAACCTTCAACAATTACAAATTCTATCATTTAGGTCCTTATTCTAAAAAAAACACCAAAAATTTATAATTAAAACCATATTGGTAGAATGTGTAAATGTTAATGGTTAAATTTGTTAAATTTTATACAATTAGAACAAAATTAATAGAATTTATAAACATTAAGGGCTATTTTATACAAAATAGGATAAACTGACAAAAAAAAACATAATTAATTGTCTTTAGTTGCTCATTTTTAAAATTAATAGAATTTGTAAACATTAAACTTTTTATAAACATGCATGGCTTCTCCACAAGCAAACCAATTTTACATTCAAACCATGGTATTATGTTTTTATCCACAACTCTAAACTTGGTCAAATGAATTACAACTTTTAAATTAATGGCGAAGTTAAATTTAACAAAGTAAGCCTTAACTTTTTTAGATANNNAAAAAAAAAGAAGAAAAAGAGAATGCTGAAGTGACTGAGGATCTCAGCTCCATCAAAGACACTTGGTAGCTTACTTGAAGAAAATATATGAAGCACAAGGTGTGGATGATTTCAAACAATACATTGATACTTTAAACCTAAAGCAGTTTGTATGCTCTTTTGACCAAATGAAACCAACTTCTGTTCATTTGGTCAAAAAAGCATATTTGTGTTCACTCAACAATTTGGTTGAACACAACTTTATTTTAAAAAGTGAACACAACATTTTAGGAATTGAGATTTTCTTCTATACCTGTCAAAGGAAAATGAGGATTAGGATAAGAATAAGGGAGATGAGTCTTTTAAACAAGGTAGTCCTAGCAAAGCAAGCACGACACATAGTAAAAAAAAAAGGCAAAGTCGATTAATTGAACATAAAATGGTGAAAGAAATATAGTTTATGGGAAAGAGTTGCTGGAAAAAAGGACTATTGGTTTAAATACCATATATGCAACACCCTTGGGTTTATTTGGCTTCAATATGCATCCTGGGTGGACAATAATATAGGATAGGGAACTAGGCAGCACATGGTTGAACTGCTTTAATGCACAAAAGGAGACAACACTCCAAAAAAATCAAGCAGGGGAGGTAGGGAAACTTAACTTCATCTCCTTGAGTTAATGATTGTTGGTAATGCAAAGTAGGTAATCCCACATTGGTTGTGAAAAGGCTTCTAAGAGGGTTTAAATATAGTCTTGCCTCTTACCTCATTGAATAATTGGTGCTAAAGGCCAAACACACATGCTTTGTCACTCGTCCGGCTCATGTTTGTGTTTATGACATATACTGTGTGTGTGATTTCTAGATAAATTTTTTGTTCTTTTTATATGAAATATATTTTTTTTTCAGATTATTTTCAGTTGCGAAAAATCCTCTAACGTTTTGAAAATTGACACTGCTATTTTACCATTTTTCCCCTTCAGAAAACAATATAAATAGCAAGTCATTCTCCTTATTTTTCATAACAAAAATCTCATTCTTCTTTCTTCAACTCACCTATTATCTTTTCAATTTATTTTTCAGTCTATTTTTCTGAATCGTTTTGAGAATAGTGATACCAGTTGTGTTCCACCTTCTTTATTCGGGTGTACGAATATTGAAGTACTATGTTAACCTTAAGGGCGCATCCACTACACGATTACATCGATCAAGGCGAATTTGCTTTTAAGGCAGTGATTCTTCCATGAAATAGTGATTATTGTATTTATTTATACTCAGTTTATTTTCCCTGCCAGTGATAATGATTTCATTTTGCAGTAGTATATTTGCAACAATTTATAAGCAAAACATACTACTGTTTAAACATGCTTGTCACGATGAACAAGTACATTCCTAATCTTTCCAAGCTCAAACCTCTCAACGAAAGCTCCTACCGACACTAGTCTTAATGGATAGTTATATTTTTTGAGCAACTTGAAATCGACTACGTCCTTTTCAATCCACTTGTAGCCAAGGAAATCGAAGATTCTACCATCGTTCCCAGAGACTCGGATGTCGATGCCACAATAAAAGACAAGTTCAACAAAGACAACAGGATGGAAGAGGTCACATGTCAAGCCACATGGCTAACAACCTCTTTGACTTGTTTGTTAAGAATAAGTCAGTAGATCTGTTTGGGATACCTTGGAAAAGAAATATGGAGCTGATGATGTTGGGATTAAGAAGTGTGTCGTTGGAGAGTGCCTTAAATTCCAAATGACTGATGATAAATGATATGTCATAATTTGTTGTGACAAATTAGAGTCTTTTCGGCATTGAATGAGCTTGCTTTATAGCTCTTATGCATGTTTTTATTATGTTTTTTGTTTTTATTACTTTATGTTTAATTTATGCAAAATAAGTGTTTTTACACAATTTCTATCCATTTGATGACCTAATGGGCCTATACGGGCTTAGGGATAAACTAACGAGCTACTTGAGTGTGCAAAGTATTGATTTCGGGCTTAGAATGTGAAGGACGACGGCAGTGTTATGACACCAGACTTTGAAGCCAAAGAATTCAGCCTCAAAATGTAGTGTAACAACACTGGTCATGTGGTGTCACGACACCGAGTGACGAACAGACCAAAATTAATCAAGGGCAATTTATTCCACACAATGAATTTTTATTAGATTAAGGCTGTTAATTTAACCTAATTAGGTTAGACAATTTTGGTTATAAATAGAAGTGTTTAGCCTCATTTTGAGAGGCTTAGCGAAGTGAGCAACCTAGTTAGTTTTAGGGTTTTTATTTTCTTTCAATTCAGTCCTAAACAGTTTTTGTTCTTGTTTAACTTAGATTTGATTTCGATCCAAGCTTTCAATTAAATAGTTTTTTATTCATTTCTTTTTGCTTTCCAATCGCAATCGAAGTTTTTGATACATTTAAATTATATAGGTTTTATTAGCACCTTTTTACTCAAAATTTATGCTAATTTTGAGCATGTGGGTAGCCAAATGAGTCATTTTAATTAATATTTAGACATTAGACATAATTTGAGTGAATTTTGTAATATTATACAATTCAATATTAATTGTACATAATTTTTCTATTTTATGCTTCATGTTAATTTTTACTCAATTTGCTGTAGATTGGACAACTAAATTAATTCATGTGGGAGTCAATAATATCACACATGGACACAAGTTAATTTCTACTTCATGTGGACGACAAGCTCACCAATTGGACTCATAAATTCAGTTTCGCCCAACTTGGAAGATGGTTGTTGAAAAGAATGAAGTATACTCTCAATTGGGTTGTCAAAACCGTCCAATAAGGGGGAGAATGGCCCAAATTCGGCAAAGGCATGAGAGCAACCCACATCGGCTTTGGGAGAATTAATTTGAAGGTCCCTACATATGCAAAGAAATCACAAATTAGCCCCTAAATTCCCCCATTGATTGTCGTACAACCTATGCTACCAATCAAGCAATAATCAAGCAAGAAATTCAAGAAAAAATCAGCCCACTTTCCACAATTCATGGCCGGTAAAGCAAGGGAGCAATTTAAAGGATTTCCAAGCTATTTTTAACTAACTCCCATGTTATCCCTCTACTATAAATACTACATTCATTTCACTTCTCAAACATCTCACATCCTTCGTTCATCTTTCATTCATAACATTTCTCTTCTCCCTTCCACGCATAAGCCTTCTCATTTCCCCATTTCCTTTAGCTAGCATTTTCCCTTGAGGAAAACCACTCTTGGCCGACCACCTTGAAAAGCATTTTGCGAAGGAGCAATCACGAGAACTGGAGGAAGCCACCATGATCGATTTTCGGAGTATCTCCAAAATCAACAAGAGTTTATTCTTTTGTATTCTTTAATTTTGTTCTTAGTTATTCAACATGTTTGCAAATTGTTTTGATGTTTTCCCATTAAAAATGATGGCATAATTTTGTTTAAGCTAGAATGATTGCATTAATTTGATGAACTTCATTTTATTCATGTTTATGATGTTTTGTGCCTTAGTTGTTCATGCTTCCAATTAAAATCATTTATATATTTCATGTGTTAAAACATGTTTGAATGCATTAGAATTAGTTGATCAATCCTAACCAGATGGCAATTAATGGACACGATAATTGAAAGGTGATTGCTTAATTTAGATCTTGATCCGATTAAATTAAAGGTTCGTAATAACTCGGGAGAGCTCTATTACCTTGCATAACTTTAGGTTTGTGTGATTAAATTGTTTCAAACCTGATCCGTCCATGTTACATCACATAAATTCTAACGAATCATTAGTTAAATATGGACATAGAAATATACATTTTTTCTAAGTATAAGATTTTGAAAGAACTTATATTATATTTCAAGTTAATGAACGATCAAGTTGCCATGAAATTTTTACGGAACATTGTTAAGCATGATGAAAAATGAATTAAGTCAAAGGCTGTAATTAATCTAACCTATTCATGTTATTATTCTTAACTTGTGAAAATTGCTGCTAAACCATCACCTTGCATTTCATTTCATTTGCATTTAGGTTAACTTGTATTTAGTTAATTAATTTAATTTAACATCTATCACCCCGAAATTATTGTGTTTCTCTTAACCAACTTGTGAGTAGTAATTTTACAATTATCAATTTAAACACAGTCCTTGTAGAGACGATAACTCTTATACTTACTTATTATTTGATAATGATTGTGTACACTTGCACATTCCGTTGCAAACCAGTTATCTTCATAACTGTTAATGAAAATCTGGCTTTCGCGTGCAAATCAACATCGAAACAAATTTATTTTCTTATTCCTTGTTCTTATTTAGTTTACTGCTTTGTATGTTAAATATGAAGTTATGGATAATTGCATCTAGATCCATGAGTAGCTAATTTTCACAGGAAGGTTAACAAACGGATGTGTGATTAATTAACGAATGAATCCAAGTTAGTTGGTTTAAATTATGTGTGATTAAACCCTAGAAAGTGATGGCCCTAGGAAGTAATTTAGGATAAACGAGATCGAGAGATAAGTTGACCAAGTAAATCATTATTTATCCCGGTCAAGAAAGTGAGGTCGAGAGATAAACGTGTATTGGTCGATTAGTTAATTAGTTAGAGACTAAGAGCTAATAACTGGTTAATCAATATCTAACTCGACCAAACCCAAGTTCTGAAGTTAATTAGGAACATTGAAGTGAGTTAATCTTTTGTCTATTAAATTGGAATTAATTTCGATTGTCAATTGGATGTCTTAATCTTAGATAATTTTATGTTATTTTGGTTAGCAATTTTAATTTGGCTTTTCGTAATATAATTTTAGATTAGTACTATTTAGCCCTATTAGTGTAGAAAATTAATTTAAGTTTAATTCAACCTCTTTGGGTACAATCCTTGGAATACTTCCCAGAGTGTTTTGTTGTAACATTTTTTACTATATTACAATTTGACTCGTATACTTGCGGAATCACTGTTTTATTTATTATCTTTTTTTTTAGTATTTCTAGTCTAGACGTTTGCACGTTTGGCGGCTGTTAAGTTGTTGACATCGTTGCTAAGGAGGTTTCAACATTGAACTGAAACTTTTATTTTTTGCATTTTAATAGGATAAATAGAAATATTTAGAATTATAGATACAAATTTAATTTTAGTTATTTTATTTTATTTTATTTTTCGGTTATTAATTTTATTTCAATTTCTCTTTGATTTCATTGTATGACTCGAAGCGGAACCATCCCAATCGAGCTAAATCCTGAACCAATGAGAATTTTTAGGCGAACCCATCAACAAATGAAAAACAATCTACCCATGGTAGCTGACTTACCTCGAGAGAATTCACTGTTTGATAAACTGTAACACGCCAAACCCAATCATATAGGAGGATCCGAATGTGACGTGTCACTTCTCATAAATCATTATCTTAAATTGTTTCTGGCGTAAACATTATAAAACCATCGTGTTTGAAATAAAACTTTAATAAAATATGGAAAATAAAGTATAAGCCAAATGGCGTATAGAATTTCATTAATATGCTTTATTACCCAAAATAACAATACTCTTAAATCATTCCATAAATTTTAATGAAACTTCATTGATTCATAATTCTTCAACATGAGTCTTAATTACAATTTCTTTCTAAAATACAATTAGACATCACCCTCATCATCATGCATAATACAAAACAACAGAAGTCTCAGTGGAAGATGTCCTCTGGTGTAGTCTAATAGAATGTCTTCCTTCAACAGTAAGCCTGAGAAGGAAAAGGGAAACGGGGTAAGTTCAAAAGAACTTAGTGAGTTCTAGAAAAAGAGTTATCAATAATCACTAATACTTCAAACAAATCATATCAAAGAGTCAAACACTATCACACAGTTCACCAGATGGCTAGTACCATGCACAGACAGTATATACGCCGATTTACTATTTCTTTGGTGTATGCACTACGCCTACATAACCATACAAATAAACCTTCTTCATGCCAGCCACGTACTCAAACCCTTAGTCAAATTCATATCATGTATACCATTCATATTCCTTTCTTTTATATCCATTGTCGTGATTTTTCAATCTGGTTTGCAACATACATTTTCCCTACCAGAGGCTACACAATTATTTTCATGTATCGAGATCTGCCAGTTCAATGTACATTCCATTAAAGGCATTGTCATGAATATTTTTCCTCAACATCCTTTCCATGATTTAGATTATATCATTCTTTTCAGAAGTAGAAGGTAATGACTTAAGCATGAAGAATGGTTCTTACACTTTAACACAGACATTACAGACCCAGACTAACAACTTTAAACAACCACTTTTCATTAACGCACACTTCACCTTTACAGAGCATGAGTACTTACCTTTCACGAAATATAAAAAAGGAATACCACACACATAAAAGTATGAAAGAACTCACAAAAAATACAGCAAAGTTTATATAACAAGACCTTTGCCTTTATCACTCAGACCTTCTATAGTGTCTTGAGCTAAAATATAAATAATTAAACTTATTAGATCATTACACCATTGAAACCAAACATGCATGTAAGAAACATTAACACTTAACTTTGAATAAAAAAAATTCTCTCCTTACATACTAATCTGATACTTATGCATGCAAAGTTAAAAATATGTAAATAACTATGAAAATAACCTAGGGCTCATCAGTATTTACCAGAGAGCTAAAACAAACGTAGGAGTTAGCTGAATACAGCGAACCCAACTTCAGGTAGGTTTCTAGACTTAAGCTTTTCAGAGGATGTAGAGAAAATCAAGAAGATGAATGCAAAGAAAATGCAAAAGTTTATCAATGAAGACACTAATATTCTTATATACTTAAGCATGGAGACAAGGTTTAGTGGAAGGATCAAATTATTCCACTAACACTCTCGATTTTCGTGATTAAGTGCATTTATCGTCATTTAAGCCTTATAAACTATAGTATCTTAGTTTCATTCTAACTAGTTCTCACTGGTCTCACTAAATAGTCTTATAAAAATAATAAACAAATCTATAAAACTACATATTTGATGACTTCGCCAAAACATCTGGGGTGGTGTATACTTAACAGAAGAATTTGTCAAACTACAGATCACGCCAAAACGCAGACTTCACCAATCTGCGCATACACAGGATCCATACTTAGCCACAACTAATACTTTACTCACTCAAAACTACACCTAGTATAATAAACAATAACCATAAATATATCCTTTGTCAGGCGGGATGTTACACAAACCACCAGAACCATAAGCACAGTTCCGAAGGGAGCCGTTGATGGCTCGACAAGAGCGAACCTTGCGCAAATACACGCTACCCACCTTAGATGCAGTCTGAGTTAGTATCAAAAGGCCGAAAATCAATGCCAATAATTTCAAAATCAAGACGGCTACCATCCAGATGATCCAAAATAATTTGTAATTTTGGGGCAATATGGTAGAAGACCCGAATCAGCATTTAAAATGATTCTTGCAACTTTGTGATACGTTCAAATATAACGAGGTTACCGATGACGCCATCTTTATTCGGTTGTTCTCCTTTTCGCTGTACAACAACGCGTACGAATAGTTAGATTTGTAAGAGCCTGGTTCTATCACAACATGAGATAGTTTAGTGGGGAAATTTTTACACAAAATTTTTTCCATTAGTCAAACCATCCAATTGAAGCGCGACATAGCCAACTTCAAGCAATTCGAAGATGAAAACTTATATGAAGCATGAGAACATTTTAAATTGTTGCTAAGAAAGTGCCCACATCACGGAATGTAAAAATGGTCGAAATTGTAAATATTTTACAATGGATTGGATGGTAGCTTGAGGGTCAAATTAGGTTGTACATCCGACGGGGCTTTCATGACCAATACTTACGAGCGAGTTCGTCAATTGATCGAGGAAATGACTATGAACTCGTACATATGGCCCAATGAGTGCTTCTCATATAATCTAAAGTCGTCAATGGCTAAAGTGGTTAAAGAGGACGATAAATGTTAATAGAACATGGAAAAATTAAATTGTCTAGAGACCACTATTAAGTCGTCC
Source organism: Gossypium gossypioides (assembly GCA_013467495.1). Taxonomy (NCBI): domain Eukaryota; kingdom Viridiplantae; phylum Streptophyta; class Magnoliopsida; order Malvales; family Malvaceae; genus Gossypium; species Gossypium gossypioides. The sequence continues at coordinate 14,932,399 of CM025152.1, forward strand.
AAAAACAACACTACTTGAAGCTATGTGCCATACTCAGAAACCCAACAAAAAAAAGTGAATTCTTTGGGTAATAGGGGCGAAAATCCCTATTTGATCACCTAAAACCCTGGTTAGAAAGATCATCCAAATATAAAGTGGAGAGGCAACTAAGATAGTAGAAACCTAGCTCCAAATCGAAAAAATCCTCTATATCGACCTTTGCATATTCAACGATCTCAAGAAAGACCCACCGGTAATGATCATGTGGGTTGTGGTCAACGTTTGGATTGAAACAAAGGTGAAATGCAATTAATAAGATTCGAGATTCAACTGGTCAAGATTGAATGCAATTAAAATTATGTCAATGTGGCCAAATTAAATAAAGAAATGCGCAACATTGTGAGTGCGTTGAATGAAATACGAAGGAAAATGGGTACGCGCATTCTCCATTGTACACTTAGATTGTAATTGTTGGATGTTCGTCTTTATTGATTGGACTTCTCCTTCTATCCGATCTAGTCGTTGACCACATACAGTATGGTCATTCCCTATGGATCTTTCTTGAGATCTTTTGTACATATGGAAGTTGGTAATAAGGGTTTGAATGGTTTTGCACTATGTTTCCACCTCATTTACCTCCCCACCTTAGGTTCAGGTGATCCTTTTAACCAGGGTTATATGTGTTCGAATAGAGATTTCCACCCCTATTACCTATGTAATTCACCTCGTCTGGTTGGTGCTCTAAATTTTGTCTACAGTTTTGGGTTGGCTCTGTTATGGTTGGTTTAGATTTTGCTTCCAATCGGTTCAACTTCTCCAAAATTATTTGATAAGCACCTACATTTTGGGTTGCTTTTGTAGGTGTTGGTTTTGGATTACAAGTGAACCTTTCATTTTGCCACACATATGAGTTCATAGCCAAGTCGTTAATTATTTGACAGGTTCACTCATATATATGGTTTATCAAGGCTCTTCCGGATGCATTATCCAGTGCAGACCTCAAATTGTTGTGTAAACCATTATAAAATATCTGCATTTGGAGCCACTCTTGCATTCCGTGATGGGGACACTTCCTCACTAGTGACTTAAATTGATTCCAAGCTTCGTATAAATTTTTACCTTCGAATTGCTTGAAATTGGCGATCTCACAACAGAGCTAAATGGATTGCTTATCGGGAAAATTTTGTGTAGAAATTTTCCCAATAATTCATCCCATGTGGTTATAGAACCTGGTTCTAATGAATCTAACCAATCAGCAACATAGTCACATAAAGGAAAGGGAAATAACCAAAGATGAACAACGTCATCTGTTACCCCGTTGTACTTAAAAGTATTGTACAATTGGAAGAACCATTTTAGGTGTTGGTTTGGATCCCCCATCATGTTCCCTCGGAATTGCAAGGTAATTTTGGATCATTTGTATTGTAGTCATCTTAATCTTAAAATTATTGGCATTGATCGTTGGTCGTTCAATCCTCTTCGCACGACGTCTAGCATTGGTAGTGTGTACTCGTGCAATGTCTTTTGAGCCATAAGTAGCTCTCTGCAGATTTGTACTTGTGGTTCAAGTGGATCGTCATACAGTAGATTTCCCTAAGACAACTCAGCTACCACAGGTGATCGTTTTGCATCAAGTGATGGTTGCGTCTCAAAATTTGCTCCATATCAGTAAATGGCTTGAATAGAATGCTTCCACTTCGGGTCATAAACTAAAATCAAAGATAGAAAAATAAAAAATAATAACTTGATAAATTCAAAAAGTATGGAAAATATAAAATAAAATAAAAATTGTATCTATAATTTTTAATTTTCCTATTTATCCTACTAATTGCAGAAAAGAAATTTAAATTCAATGCCGAAACCTCTTCGACAACGGCGCCAACAATTTGATCGCTTCCAAACGTATGAATGCTTAGAGTAAAAATCATGCCAATAAAATATATAAAATAAGTGCGGTATCTACAAGCGAACAGGTCAAATTGTAATATAATTTAGTGTTACAACAGAACATCGGTAAGTATTTCGAGGATTGTACCAAAAGGAGGTTGAATTAAATCTAATATCTACAATAGCAGTCTAACTAGTAATCATTAAAAAACATATTACGAAAATTAATATTAAGATCAACGTTGTAAAATAAAAACTAAACTACTAAAACAAAGTTAACAAACAAAAATCTCTCAATTAACAAGCAGAAGATTAACTTGTTTCAGGTTTTATTAGGGAATTATTTATCAACTAACCAATATTACCTCTCGACTTCTACTAATTAACTAATCGACTAGTACACACTTATCTCTCGACCTCACTTTCCTAATCGGGATAAATCCACGATTTACTCAGTAAACTGATCTCTCGACCTCATTTATCCTAGATTACTTCCTAGGCTTTAAACACACATGAATTTATACCAACTAACTCTATTGGAAAAACTGTAGTTCCTTTGTTAATCACTCTCACATCCACTCATTAATCTCCTTAAATATCTAGCCACTCATCGACTCAAGAATCATCTTTTCTACAATTAAATTAATCATGCAATAATGCAAATTAACGTAAAAGAGAAAGAGATAGAAACTGTTCGTTTGATGAACTTGATGTGCTCGAAATCGTGAAAGTCTTTAATAGTGATTGAGATCTAGTAATTTGCAAACAAGAAGTGAGAGAAAATTATGAAAGTTAAAAATAATAAAGACTTGGACTCAAATTGAATCCAAGTCGAAGAACAAGAAATAAAATTATTTTTAAAATAAAATAAACCTAAACTAGAAACCTAAATCTACTAAACTAAAACCTAAAAATGGCTTGGCAAAAAGCTCCCAAACTTTACTTAGCAGTCCTATTTAGGTCAAATACAAGCCTTAATCACATAAAGTATAAGTTGTGCGAACAGAAATACCCTTGCTTAATTTTTTCCCCACGTCGCACTTGTGTCGCAACATAGACTAAGGCGTGTCGCAACACAACTTCGAGTATAAATATTTGAGCTCTTTCATGTGTTGCGACTCTGTTGTCATTCCTAATGCTTTTGGGCCTAAAAAATCCTGCACACTCAATTAGATCGTTAAAACCTTTTTAAGGTCGATATTGGGCAAATAGATCAACTATCTCGAAATAATGCATAAAAAATCCTTATTTTACAATAATTTGAATCTAAGTTACGAAATGTGAAAATGCAATAAAAGACATTGAAATGACTAGAAAACAAGCTTGTTAAGTGCCAAAAAGTACTTAAATTGCCAATACGATTTATGGTTAGTCAATGATGTTGAACCTAGGAGGAGGAAAAGACAAGTGACTACCACTAGTTTTGAACTTGATTTCCTTACTACCTTTTTAACTTAAATTAGAGATTTAGCCTTAATAAGTGATTCTATTGCTAATGCATTTTTTATAGTTGAGGGTTCAAAAACCTATGATGAAGCCATAAAATCAATAGATGCTAGTTTTTGGAGAGATGCCATAAATAATAAGCTATAGTCTAATATGTCTAATCACACTTAGGAACTAGTAGACTTGCCTAGAGGATTTAGACCTATTAGTAATAAATGGATCTTTAGAAAGAAACTTAGACAAGATGGGTCAATATGGAGGTATAAGTCAAGACTAGTTGTAAAAGGGTTCACTCAGAAATTTGGAGTAGATTACTTTAATATATATTCTCTTGTGACTAAGATCTCAACCATTCGTTTTTATTTACTTTAGCTTCCATTCACAATTTGCTGGTACATCGAATGGATGTGAAAACAACTTTCTTGAATGTTGATTTGGACAAGGAGATCTATATAGAGCAACTTCCAAGATTTGTTGCACCTGGTGTAACACCCTCGACCTAACTCGATCTACCGGATCCGAATTTCTGGTGTTACACCTTATATGGATGTAACTTGAAACTTTTCTTTCTTTCTTTTATTTATTGTTGTAAACGTCTCCATGAATGTAAAAAAATTTCTTATTAGCGTGCCTTTACATTTCACCTATGTACAGACTACTATCTATGGCTACTATAGAGTTTCTTGTAAATATACAATATATGGTTATCGTTTTGACTCAATAACATTTCAGACTTCCTTACTTGTCTCTCTTAGTCTACTGTGTACATCTTGGAGTACTACATATTTATTTAGGCTCAGATATCAGTTATAAACATATTCAATTTCTACTACAATGACTTATGTGCAGATTTTGACACGGCACTTGATTTTTCTCTGTATGCATAATAGCCCAGCGCACCGCTTCATTGGCGTAGCCTTGGCATCGTCTCTCGGTGCATTTTCCTTTACAGACCTAAAAACACAAACAACTTTAATAAGTTCGTAAGAACTTAGTGAGGTAAACCTTAAGATACCTTTTTCATTCATTCTACGTTGCATATGGTATATTGCACATTCTTAGGTATTTCTTGACATTTCCTCATTCTTTGGCAGGTACATTTCTAAGGCTACCATCTTTCTTTCTTCAAAACCATTTTCCTTCTCTTGGGCGTACTATACTTAACATCTCTTTATCTTTTATATCCTTTCTTACCTCTTACCTTTAAATAATCCTTAACCTCTTCATTTACCCTATCATCAACCTTGATATCTTATTCCATACTTATCAGTCTTATCATTATCTTCGGGCTAGATAGACTGCGCCTAATACTTATCTCAAAAATTCCCCATATTTTCCTTACTTTAGTGCATTCTCTATTTTTACTCTTAACTTATATCCTTGCCTTGCCACATACTTTGGCGCACACTAGCCTTTCTTATTCATCCCTTGTAACTATACAAGGTTTGTCATTCATTCGGTATTCGCCCAAAGACATTGTCTTCAGATGGTTATCATGAGATTCATTCTTCAAATTCTACCACGAAGGCATTCCTTTCCGAAGATAGCCACAGGGCATTCCTTTTAACAGTGATAGCCACAAAGGCTTCCTTTTAACAGAGATCTCCACAAAGGCTTCCTTATAACAGAGATCGCCACAAGGGCTTCCTTATAACAGAGATAACCAAAAAGACATTCTTTTAATAGAGATCGCCATAAAGGCTTCCTTATAACAGAGGTCACCACAAAGGCTTCTTTTCAGAGGTAGCAACAAATGCTCACTTATATGGAAATTGGTGTTTTTGATGATAAGGATTTGCCTAAACTCACCGTCGTGAAGTTTGCCCCTTATCACTTTACTCACCCAATCGTCCTTTACATATTCCATATGACGCCATAGCCCTGCCATAGTCTTACACTATATGGTCTTTAGAGTGCTATGGACTTTTCCTTTTAGTGATTCGTGTTTTTAGTCTCGACAGACCCCTTTAGACGACCCTAGAGACAGATATAGACACTTAATGCAGACTCATACTTGACAGACTTATTCATATCTGACTTACTCATGACAAACTCTTTCATAACTGACTTGTTCATGTCATAAAAACACACATCTACACACTTTACTCATTCAGACACATTATCCTCAAATATCATATCCATTTTCCATACAAATCATTCTTGCAAGTTTATCAGACATATATTTCTCATAGAATCATCACATAATGCATTTTAACTTATTTTCACAGAAGTTCTAACATGCATATACATTTGTAAGAGTTGGCTTAGAGACTCACCTTATAACCTAGAAGGCTGTCAAACTTCAGATCTAGCCTTTCTTTGTGACAACAGCAGCTTTAGTTCCAGATCTTTCATTCAACCAGATACTATGACCTTTTCGCATTGTCAAACAAAGACACTTTGTTAGAGCTCATTTGAGTAATATTTCACCTCTACTTCAACTCATACATATCACTAAGCCTTATTTCTTCATGTATACTTATAGATCTACACGTCTTTAGTAGACCAAGTCATATAATTTACCTTGTTGAGAGGGAAATCACTAGCAGAAATTGGGGTTTCAGACTTATCTATTGGGAGGCAACCTTCATCTATTCATAACCCTCATCCTTAATAAGAAAGATAACCCCTTTAACTTAACCCGAGTGTCCTTTTAACTTAACTAAAGTTTTCATGGGGACTTGATAAAGGTCACGTTAAGACCGAGTGGCTTATCAAGATCTGCCACGTCTAAGAGACTTACTTGATACTTCTTCAGCCTTTGACTCTTCTGATTCACGTTTAGTTAGTTCCCAGCCAGCTTTCTTTACCAATCAATTGGTACGAGACCTCATTAGTCTCTAGAGGTATTATGCCTTCTAGCGTGACCTCATACCTCGTAACCTCATACCTCGTAACCATCACTTTCGTTTTACTTATCATCCTTATTTGCCTAAGAATCCTTGCCTACTTGTTTCCGCATAAAAGTTTGCCCATTCTATACGCAAAAAATGTATTTGGGCGACTACTACTGTTTAGTCAAACATTCCTCCCTATATTTCCTTAATTGTTCCTATTATAGAGGGCCATATAAACATAACATTCTTAGTTCGCTTATTTTATACGCCAATATGGGCCTTTTTGGGCGAACACTACTTAGCTTATCGTACGTCTTTATAACTAGGCACCTTATTTACATACCTATACCCTTACCACTATTCTTGATTCATCATACTTAATTTTCCCCAAGGTTAACCATAGGCTTCGTTCCTTCAGAATCCGCTAGTCTAGAGCATCATTGGCGTACTCAAAATGTAACTTATTACTTAATTCAATCCTAACGTTGGACACTTAAAACTATCCTCTTAAGTCTTATTCTTATGGACTATATTTCAAACTTTTAGGACTTCGCCCAATGGCTTACTCGTGAACTTCTGTTTCTTAAATGAGTCCATCACTTTACCTATTTCAAAACTCATTCCAAAATTCTCACTTCTAAAAAAAAACCCGAATACTAGGGCTTCGTCGGGCGGGATGTTACACCTGGTATGGAAGATAAAGTTTGTAGACTAAAAAAATCTTTGCATGGTCTCAAACAAGCTCTCAAAAAATGGTATGAGAAATTTCATAAAACTATTCTTAGTTTTGGTTTTTATTATTAATGGTGCAAATGCATGTATGTATTCTTAGTTGTTTGGTTCTAATTGTGTCATCATAAGTTTGTATATGGATGACATGTTAATTTTCAATATTAATACAGAAGTCATTATCAAAACCAAAATTTCTTATCTACCAAGTTTGATATGACTGATTTGGGAGAGGTAGATGTAATCTTAGGAGTTAAGGTTACTAAATCAGAAAAGGGATTTGCTTTAAACCAATCTCACTATATAGAGAAAGTGCTAAAGAAGTTTAATAGCTTTGATGTAGTCCCTATGAAAACTCTTTTTGATTCTAGCATACAATTGATAAAGAATAAAGGAAATAATGTTTCTCAATCAGAGTATGCTAAAATTATTGGAAGCCTTATAATCTTGATAAACTACACTCAGCCTGATATTGTTTATGTAGTTAGTAGACTAAGTAAATGTACTCATAATCTTATCAATGAGCATTGTAATACTCTAAAGCGTTTGCTTAAATACCTTTAAGGTAACAATAACTTGGAAGTTGGAATTTTTCGAATACCCTATAGTCCTAGAGGGATGTTGTGATGCAAACTGGGTAACTAATAATGATAAAGTTAGCTCTACAAGTAGATATGTTTTTACGTTGGGTGGAACAACTATTTCTTGGAAGTCTACTAAACAAACTTGTATTTCTCGATCCACGATGGTATCAGAGTTTATAGCTCTTGACTTAGCAGAGCAAGAGGCCGAGTGGTTTAGTAATCTACTTACAGAGATTCTTTTATAACAAAAATCGACACCTTTCGTATCTCTATTATGTGACTCACAAGCCACAATTTGCGTTGCTAAGAGCCAAGCTTACAATGGTAAGAAGATGCATATTCGAATAAGACATGAATATGTGAGACATTTAATAAAGAATAGAGTACTTGCTTCGGAGTACGTGCGGTCTGAAAAAAACCTAGCTTATCCACTAACCAAAGGGATAAGTAGGAAAATAGTTCTTGATTCGTCGAGGAGGATGAGTCTTAAGCCCAGTGTTGAGGAATTCATAGTGGATACCCAACTTAGTTTTCTAAGTTTAATGTGGTCAAAAGAAACTACGAAAAGACTCATAGTGTACATTTCACTTATCCCTACGGCGAACGATGTACATGCATAAGGTTAGTTCTTACACTTAATGAATTCATATCCTAGAGTTTGGGTGGTCTTATTGAGACGGGCTTAATGAATTCACCGAATTTAAATTTGAAATGATGAGCTTAATAAATGCTCTTAATGATTTCATAGCCCTGATTCGGGTAGTCTATATTAAGATAGACTTGATGAAATCACCTACGTAAGTGTAAAGAACTAGCCACCTTCTATGAAAGACATTGGACAGTCTTTCTAGAGCACTTACTAGTATCCCAAGGTGTATTGGCTAAAACTTGATGATATATCGCTGAACATCAATTGAATCTGAGATTAGTCGTGTGTCATGAGTTAACCCCTATCTTAATAAGTTCAAGATTCGTTATGTACTAGTTCAAATCCACAAGATACTAGTGCTTTAGCGGCTAATTTCGTTGTTGCTCTTCTCACGTTTTACTTTTTCTCATGTTTACAAAAATTTCCAATTCTTTTGCATTAGTGGGGGAATGTTATTAATGCAAAGTGGGTAATCTCATATTGGTTGAGAAAAGACTTCTAAGAGGGTTTAAACATAGCCTTGCCTTTTACCCTAATTGAGTAGTTGGGGCTAAAAGCCTGATACACGAGCACTGTCGTCGCCGCCCGCCTGACCTGTGTCAGTGTCTACGATAAAATTTCTTTTCTTTTTATCAAAAATATTTTTTTTTTGTTTTTCAGATTATTTCCGATTGCAGAAAATCCTCTAGCTTTTTGGTAACTAACACTATTATTTTACCATTTTGCCCATTTAGAAAACAGTATAAATAACATATCATTCTCATTTTTCACAACAAGAAAAACAACAAGAATCTCATTCTTCTTTCCTCAGCTCACCTGTTTTCTTTTCAATTTATTTCCCTTCTATTTTTTTGATTTCTTTCGAGAAGAGCGATACTAATTGTGTTCTACCTTCTTTATTCGAGAGTATGAATATTGAAGTCAATTACACCGATCAGAGTAAATTTACTTCTAAGACAGTGGTTCTTCCACGACACAGTGATTATTGTATTTATTTATACTCAATTTATTTTTTCTATCAAGCGCTAACGATTTCATTTTGCAGTAGTATATTTCCAACAATGATTACTTCATTTTTCTTAAGTAAATCATGTTTTTATTTATTTGGTCTTTGCTTATATTTATTTGACTATTACCTAATTTTGTGATTGTTGCCTTCAACGTTTGAAACAAGATACTTAAGTTTTTCTATATATATATATTGTTATTTCTTTGTAAATTGATTTCACATTCCTCACAAATCAAACATGTCTTAATAGATATATTTTATTAATTAAACTTCAATGGTTGGTTATCTAGAATCTTCTCATTGGAAGCAATAAAAAAATGAATTGAACTTATTCATGGATCAAACAGGTGACTATTTGAAATCCTCCTTTGTTCGGTCCACTCCATCTATTCTAAAAGAAAAGTAAACTTACCCAGTTGAAGTCTTATGGTTGGTTTGATTCATTTTTTTAAATCATTGCAAACCTAATGTTTTTATTTCAATCTTTCCAAATATCAAATTAAAAGAAGAAAAAACTTACTCAAGCCTTTTTGGACCCAATCTGATTTTTTCCCTCCCCCTTCTAGTGGAAGTCTGGAAGATATGAACAATATGCTGACATTCCAATTTTGAAACTTCCAACAAGTTTCCCAACCTTGTTTCGTATTCTGAAAGCTCCATACATCATCAATGTTTAAATTTACAAAGCATAAGATTAAATAACTAATTTTAAAGGAAAACCAAAATTCGGACTTAGTTGTATAGAAAGGTGCAGCACCATGTGGTGGAGTCTGGACATACTTCTAACTTAAGTTTCTAACATTAATCACTAACTTATTGGCTAACCCCACCAAAATTCAAATCCTCCAATCAATTAAAACCTTTTTACACCCAATTGAATCCCCGATTAAATAAGTCTTTTGACTAACGTTGATTATTATAATTTTGATGTGATCGTTAACGGCGCTGATGTGGCATTCCATATTAACAACAGTTGTTGAAATGACATTGCCACATCAATAAAAAAATAATTTTTCCTCCATCAATACTGTAACGATCAACGTTAATTAAAAGATTTATTAGGTCAAAAACTCAATTAAATGCAAAACGATGATAATAACTAAATTGATATTTTGAAAAAAAATTCGAGAATAATTAAAATTTTCAGTGAAGACCTTCCAGAAAAAAGAATCAACATTACCCTACCACGGAATTTGTTTTAAATTTCAAAACAAACTAATTAAATATCTAAAATGTTATAATCAAGGATTTGGTTATTGTTAGTGATAAAGAGGACAAATAGACAGGTCGACATCAACGCGTTTCGGGAAAAGAGCCGGCTTGGCGGTTTTGTGTCTTTGACAACTACAAAAAAAGGGTCCCTTTTTCTGTTTTTTGTTTTGGAAATTTTGATTCTTCAAAACGCACTTTCCCTCTCCTGCCTTTGTTTGGCCATAAAATATCCCAAACGCACCTCGACTGTGAGAAAGCTTCGACCGTCGTCGGCAATAACCACCATTGACTCTCACTATTTTGCCTTTAGGGGTCGTTGGAATTCACGCTTCTCAATCAAAAACGTTGTATATACCAAATGAACACGTTATATAATAGATTTTTAGAAGATATAAATAAAGATTGAGATTCAAGATTTAAATTTGAGTCTTATCATTCATAATTATGATGTATGGGTTTTTTTTATCATGTGTGTATTTTGTTTAATTCTTTATTTGTTATACATTATATTAATTCATTTTACATTATAGATGGTCAGACATGTATTTATATTTGTAATTTGTAATTACTTTATATTAATAAAACTTTGAAAAAATGTATAGTAAAATAAAGTTTAATTATATTTTCAGTCCCTATACTCTTTTCATATTTAAAATTTGATTCTTCTGAATTTAGTCTCATTATTTTTTGTATTTTAATAATTGAATCCCAAATGACAATTTTAATTTAATATTTTATTATTATTTAAACGAAATTTTTTTATGTGGTATTGACATACATACAAAGGGGCAACTTATTTAACCCATCAATCAACCTGACGTCAACAAGCCATTCCCACATGATTTTGTAATTATTTTAATGTTACCATTTCTTTTAACTTAGTGTATAGCAAAATCTGTTAAAAAAGTGATATTTAGAATCCAATTTAATTATAAAGTTGAGATTTTATATTAAATTATTAATTTTGAAAATAGCTGAATGCATTTTAAAAAAAAGTTATATTTTAAATTAATAGTTAATATTTGGATTATGTGGTTAAAAATATTTAAATTATTAGCAATCAAAATCAACACTTTCTTTTAACGTAAAAGTTTAATTAAAAATTAAAAAAATCAGTTAAGTGGAGACGGCCGTGAATATCTCACCCACCACCGGAAGGGCATTTAAGTAAACAAACAATAAATAGAAATGTTGACAAAATATAAAATATAGTTGCGCCGAAGTTTCTTTTTATCGTTCCTTTAATTTAAGTCTTTAATTTCAACCTTTTTCTCTATTTTCATTTTCTTTCTCTTCCTTGGTTCCCGATCCTCTTCCTGGATCGCCAGTCTTTGATCCCTCGAAGAATCGATTAATTGGCGGCGGCGGCGGGGTTTACACTTGTGGTGGATTTGAAGTTGGTCTTTGTTGGTGGAAAACAAAAGAGAGAAACATTAATAAAATTTGCTCACTTTTATTCATATTATTTAATTTTGGGGAGGTTAAGGTTTTGGTTAAAAAGGGGATTTGCACAAAGATTGAGCGGTTTTGAATTTTAGAGATGTTGACCTTAACCGGTGGGCTTTGAACTACTATGGCACTGATTGTTAAACGACATCAAGATGACGCTTTACATTGGTCGCGAAGCTTCAAAGGTTTCCTTTTTTCCCCCCTTCTTTATGTTCTTTATATTGGGGAATGGAAATTATAAGGGATTTTGATTTGATTTGATTTTTATTTTTCTAGTTGTGGAAGAGAGTTTGTGCAGAGACAACTACGGAGATCAACCTTCTTCTAGACAATTGGAAATACCTTCTTGCTGGTCTAATTTTTCAGGTTTCATTTCTATTTTCAATCTATTTGTTTGAGTTTGAATAATTTCCAAAGTTGATTGATTTCTTTCTCTTACCAATTTTTGTATTTTAAGTAGTAAATGGGGGAGTGGAAAAGCTAGCATCTTTTCTAAAAAAACAGAGCTGCTTGTTTTGATTTTTTTTTTTTTTTAAAGTAAGATCTGGTTAACTATAACTGGGAGAAATAAGACAAATCTATATCATGGTTTATACAGATTACATTGCATATTGTTTGAGCTTTAGTATATGCTACATTTTTCATTGCTTCTCTCCAAGTTTTGGATCATCTTAGAAGGATGTGGGTCTAAAATCTGGCTTTGTCCCTGCAGTATATTCATGGTCTAGCTGCCCGAGGAGTTCATTATTTACACCGGCCAGGGCCAACACTTCAGGATCTTGGTTTTTTCATTCTTCCAGTAAGAACAACTTTCTTTTGATTTTGCTCTTTGTTTGTCTCTATTATATGTCAATTATTTGGTGAAATGTCTTCTTATATTTAATTTTCTTTTATATTTAGGAGCTTGGGCAAGATAAAGGCTATATCAGTGAGACAGTGTTCACCTGTGTCTTTTTATCATTTCTATTGGTAAAGTTATTCTGATGTTGTTGGCTTTTCTTCCTTTACTTCTCTATTGATTTAATTAGTTGTTTTCAGTTCTCACATTTCTAGTAGATGAAATTGCAATTCTTTTATTTCTCCGCTTCTAACATGTGAGTTGCTCTATTTGCAGTGGACTTTCCATCCTTTCATCTTCAAGACCAAAAGGATCTACACAGTTCTAGTTTGGTGCAGGGTGCTAGCATTTTTAGTTGTAAGTACACCCAATTTATGGCCTTGTTGTAGGACTAGTTATTAGCTTCTTCCTTCTGTCAAAGTATGCAATGTATGTCACTGTGGTTAGTGAGAATCATTGGATTCTCATATTGAATATTAGATTGCTTGCCCTTTTTCTCTGTCTGGTAATTATTGAAATGCCAATTAAATTTTATAGGCTCATCCAACCTTTCTCCAATGTCAGTAATGACTACTGAGCTCATTTTGGCTAAAGTAAGATGTCAATTATAAAATAGCAGATATTACCCCTCCCCCTTCCAATATATATTTTATTAATCAAATGAGTCCTTCAATTTGAAGTACCATTTTCATCAATAACCTGTCCAATGAAATTGAATTCAATGCTTAAGTTGTTCAACTACCTTTATTAATACTTTTTATTAAGTTGTTCAAATGAGTCCTTCAATTTGAAGTGCCATTTTCATCAATAACCTGTCCAATGAAACTGAATTTAATGCTTAAGTTGTTCAACTACCTTTATTAATACAATGAATCTTGATAAATGATGAAACCTTAAGCCTTAGTTTTTTGCTTACAGTTTTTTGTTTCTTTGTCTATTTTTGTGCTACAGGCTTCTCAGATTCTCCGAATCGTTACATTCTATTCTACTCAGCTTCCTGGTCCTAATTATCACTGCCGAGAGGTATAGTCTTGAACTTATGTCTGTACTTGCTTTCGACTTTATGAGAACACTGTGAAATGGTATTTGTTATTGTTATTATTATTGTTGTTGTTGTTGTTGCTGTTGTTGTTATTTTGCATTGTACATTTGTTTGCTTGGTTAAGAACATTTTAGTAAATAACCTCTTTTTGTAGGGTTCAAAGCTTGCCAGGTTGCCGAAACCGGAGAGTGTGCTAGAAGTCCTCTTAATTAATTGTATGTATTCTTATTTTATTTAAAATTTTATTAATTGCCTTTAATTATATAGATATGTTTCTTAATAACTATTTTGGCTCATTTACTTTGTTGATTTTTCAGTTCCTCGAGGTGTAATATATGGTTGTGGTGACTTGATTTTTTCATCACACATGATCTTCACCCTAGTCTTTGTGCTAACCTATCAGAAATATGGCACACGAAGGTAAAACCCATGGCTTATTTGTTTCACTTATTTTTAGGCATTAGCCCCAATGATGTAGGGGAAAAAAGATGAAAGAAATCCAATTCGGAACATCCTGAGATTATTATGTCGAGTACCATTCTTGTAACTTTTTCTGATTTGCAATAGCAAAATGTTTGGATCAGACTGTATCATAAGTATGTTCTATTAGTTTCTTGTATACAGTCAATGGGGCAAAGAATTCTGGCTTATTATGTTACGTAAGTATCAGTGGACGAATATTTGGTTTTTATTGGTATTGTTGTCCAATTGCAGGTGCATAAAGCAGTTGGCTTGGTTGCTAGCTATCATCCAAAGTCTCTTGATTGTGGCATCCCGAAAACATTACACAGTTGATGTAGTTGTCGCATGGTATGAAATGCCCTTTTGGAATGTCCATTAGTATTCTTTTTCCAATTTATTTTGACTTTAGTTGGATTTCACTGCAGGTATACTGTTAATTTAGTGGTATTCTTCATAGACAAGAAACTGCCAGGTTAGAAATTAGAATGCTTCGACTTTTGATTTTATCTAATTTGGTATAATCTATTAGTCTTCCAGTGACCGGAATAAAACTTCATCAGTAGTTTTAACACCAATATATTACTGCAGAATTGCCTGACAGAACAAGTGGAAATTTACCTCTGTTGCTACCATTAAGCACCAAGGACAAGGATAGTAAGACCAAAGAAGAGAACCAGAAGCTCTTGAATGGGAATTCTGTAGACCCTGCTGATTGGGTATAAATAATGATTTTATCTGTTAATTTTCCTCTTTGAATATTTTCACGGTGATATCCAATTTAGATTGGGATTTATGCTTTCTATTATTTGTTTAGAGGCGGAGAAGTGAAGTTAATGGCAAGACAATGGAAGATGCAAATGGACTCCATGCCGATACTGCAATGAATGGTGCATAGATGATGGAAGCTGCCTGCTATTACTGTAATCGTGCTCTGCTCGGATCCATATGATCTTTTGATTAAAGGCTTAGCATCTTCATATACTGGTAATTTGATTTGTATTCTTAAGAAAAACAGAAACTGAGTAGTGCACTTGTACATTGTGCTGTCCTTCCCTGTCTTTGCATAAAATCATCGGCCATCATCATGATCAGCATCAACATATATCATGGAATATTCCGAGTTCCTATTGCCAGTGCCTGTGTCATTCTCTTTCCCATGTCGAACGCTGAAATTGTGATTGTTGTCTCTCAATGCCGAAGGCCATTGAGATAAACCAGTTTTTTAAGTTTTTAAGTAACTATTAAATCTTTATGTTTCATCTCAAGACATTCCAGGTTTGACTCGAATCTTTAGGAGAACTGAAAACCAAACTTAAAATGGAAATTAGAGTAGTAGACAGGCTTTTAGAAAACTCAGATTCCTGCAACTAAAATTGGACGAGCACATGACTACTTTTCATTTTTTCACTGATGCATGTGATGGTTATGTAAAGCTAGTGCGTACTGTCCCCAGGCATAGTAATGTGCGGGAAAAAAAAGTCTTCTTTTTTCCTTCAATCATCAAAGCCAGGCTGCTTCATCTTTCATGCACAATAATGTTTTAACTGCTGCACGTTTATCTTCAAAGGAATCCAATAATAGAGCAACGTGGCCATGTTGAAAAGAGTACAGATTCCAACATGGAGCCCTTGCTCTGGAGCATTCCCGGTTTAGTAATTGACAAAATGTGGGGAGATCATGTGGATCTGAATGGAATGCACAAAGATGTTTTATGTAATAATATATACTTGAACGAACTGGTCAATAATTGGAAGCTGAGAGCTTAGAGAAGATGCTGCAAAATTCCATCATTGCTGCATGTTTGACCTCTGCC
>CM025152.1:14988907-15006620 GCA_013467495.1 Gossypium gossypioides
AATTATAATATATATAAATTATTAAACCAGTTAATTTGTAGTTAATGTACTAGTTTTCTACTTTTATTGTTTTGAGTAATTTCTGATTCAATCGGTTCAACCCCTTTGCTTGGATTAATATATTGGTTGGTTCTTGGTCCAACCAATCCAATCGACCAATCAAGTCATGGTCCAAGAACATTAGGCATCACATCAAGTCTTGATGGAATTTGAGTTCAGGGGCCAAAATAGGTCTAGTTGCCAAGTTCAGGTATCAAAGTGAACAAAAAAAAGTACAAGGACCAAAATAGACTTAAGTTTAGGGGACAAAAGTTATATAAGTGACAGAATCAATTACAAACTAACATAAGTGACATTTGAAATTGAAAATAAAGACTCTATGTCTAAACGAATCTGATTAGCAACTTTAGCCGGGGGTGCATGAAAAACTTATTGGCCAAACATGAATTCCTTCATTAAGCCTACCAAGATGTATGGTGCAAAATTCGCATTTCTTGAGATCTGTTTGATGACCACATGCCAATCACGCTTGCAGAGTTCTTGAATTCTAGAAACCAAGTCTCTATTCGTATGTCTCTTAGGGCCACCAAGGATATCTTTGATATTTGTATCAGAATCAGTCTCCACTACAACTTCTTTCCATTTGACCCTCTATGCATATTGTAATCCATTGTAAATGGCCCAAAGCTCAGCTTGTTCAATACTACGCCTCCCAATATTTCTCCCAAATCCCTATAACCATTTACCATGCTCATCTCTTGCAACGGTTGCCGAAGAAGCGATGCCTGAAGATGAGTTGCGTTCGCCATCTACATTCAATTTAAAGGAACCAGTGGGTGATGGGAGCCATCTGAAATCTTGATTATTATTGTAGGAAAGAACCCCAACCCTCTCTGTTCTCGTCTTGATACACCTTGCCCAACACCACGAAGATTGGATGACATTTTCTGAGTTCAAAGGAACATCATTAAAATCATATTAATTTTTTGTTTCCTTAGTTTCCAAAACACAATGTCGAAGAAGGATTGCCAGGCCACGTCTTGGAATTCTAATCTGAGGGTATTTATTAAATTTGCTCAGATCCAATCTTACAAAAAATAAGAGAAAAATTTGGGTAAAGAGATTTGAAGGGAGGATCTGTTTCCAAATTTCATTAGCATGTTGGCAATATTTTGGGACGTGAATACAAGACTCTTCAACATATCCACAAATAACACAAGAAGGATCCTCAGAAATCCCCCTTTACACTGCTCCAAATAAGTCAAAAGGCGATCCTTCAAGACTAGTCAAAGAAATTGATGAATCCGTTGAGGGCCGTCAAGACTCCATACTAACTTCCATTTGTCATCCTGAGGGTTAAGCGAATTCTTTAAGAGCATATTATAAGCTGATTTTTCTATGTAAACACCATTTGAAGACCACCTAAATATAAAAGTATCCTATCCAACCAAGGAATTTGGCGCTGGAATTCCCGCAATATATGAAATAACATTGCTATTAAGAAAACATTTCAAATAATCCCAATTCCAGTCTCCATTGGTAAAAACAATTTCATTTAGAGTGATAGAACTGTTCATGAGAGAAGTGAATTGATAGTAATTAAGAAGATGACCAAAATTCGCTAACTAGTTGTATGTCCGAAATTTCAGAATAGAACCATCACTAACAGACCAGAGGAGGCTTTGGCGAAGCATAGGCCAAACCTTTGTTAGTGAATTCCAAATGAACGAGCAGTTACATCTAGAAATGTCTTTTGGAATAGTCTCAAAAATCTTATATTTGGAGTGGAGAACTTTAACCCATAGGTCATGCTTGTTTGTAAAAAGATTGAAGCCCAACTTGAGTAAGAAAGAATTATGTTGATCTTTTAGACGGTGAATTCCAATCCCTCCATTAGACTGAGGTTGACAACAATCTTCCTATTTTACCAACGACACCTTTTTATTGAAAGTTGTACTTCCCCAAATAAAAGCCCTTGTAATTCTTTCAATTTTTGTACAGATACCAAGTAGAATCTTCATAGTTTGTATGAAATAATTTGGAATCGATAACAGCACAAATTGGGCTAGAGTAATCCTTCCTGCCATGGAGAGCGATATTGCATTCCAATTATCAAGTTTATGTCTGACTTTATCAACAACAAAACAGAAAAATATTCTTTGCGACTCTTTTATGAAATAGAGGTAAACCCAAATAAGTTTCCAAATCCTCTGAGTGGCGATACCCAAGGATATTGCATATATTTGCAACATTGTGAGCATTAATGTTTTTTGAAAAATAAATGGTAGTTTTCTACTCATTGACACTATGACCCGATGCCTTACCAAAAGTAAGTAGAGCCTCCTTTATTCTGTGCGCTTGATCAACCTCAGCTTCAGCAAATAAGAATAATTCATCCGCAAAGGAAAGGTATGATGGGTGGTCGATCCTTACCCAAGATGATTGGTTTCCAGAATTTTCCTTCAACATCTCTGTAAATTAACTGGCCTAATCTAGAGTACAAAGATATACGGAGATAAAGGGCATCCTTGCCTAATACCTCTCTTAGGAATAAAACCCATTGAAAGTCTACCATTCCACATGATTTGCATTGAGACCGACGAGATATAATCCATAATGACCTTGATCAAAATTCAGAGGGAAACCAACATAAACTAAGGTATCTTTAATAAAATCCCAGCGAATATTATCATAAACTTTCTCTAAATCCACTTTAATAGCCATCCATGATTTCTTCCCCTTATTAGTACACATGGAATTGACAATCTCTTGGGCAATGATGATATTGTCTGTAATTTGCCTTCCTGCCACAAAATTCACCTGATTTTAGGCTATAAGATTACAAAAAATAGACTTGAAATGATTGGAGATGATTTTAGTGACAACATTAGTAATTGGACAAAAATGAGATAAAGAAACAGGGTTCTTGACCTTTGGTATGAGAACTAAAAGCGTGTTGTTAATAGAAGATATGAGAACTTTGCTAGAGAAAACATCACGAACCTAGGAATAAACATCCAATCCAACCGTATCCAATTGGTTTTAGTAGAAAAGAGCATGGAAACCATCAAGGCTAGGGGCTTTTAGTGGAACATGCTAAATAGAGCATTTCAGACTTCCTAAAAGTTGATAATCATGGCTAAAGAATCCATTGTGTTAGGATCAATATATGGAAAACGACCACGCAGAGGGAACGATCCAAGGAAAAGAGATTAGAGAAGAAATGAACCGCTTTATTATGCAAGGTCTCATTATCATAACACCAGTTGTCTTCAATTTTAAAAGAAGAAGTTTTATTAGAATTTCACTTTATAAAAGCTTTATTGTGAAAAAACTTTGTGTTGTGGTCCCCAAAATGGATCCAATCCATTCTTCATTTTTTCTTCTAGAGTAATTCCTCCTCATCAAGAACCTTTTCATATTCTAATCGCAGCATCAATTCAAGATTCAGGAGATATCTGGAGCATCTATGGTCAAGAGCAACCTGAACTTTACCAATACGGTAAGCAATTGACCTTTTCCTTCTGATAATGTGTCCAAAAACCTTAAGATTCCACCTTTTAAGGTTAGTAGTAAGGGAAGCGAGGTTATCAATAATGTTAGTATCATTACTCCAATTGTCACGTATGAATTGATTAAAACTCGGATGGAAAGTCCAATATACTAAAAATGTAACGGTCGTGGTTGAGCAACTTGACTGGGAGCAATTATTGATAAGTAAATGGGTCTGTGATCAGATTTTAGACGAGAGATATGGAAAACTGAGGCATCAGAATGCAGCGACACCACTCATTATTCCCAATTGCATGATCTAGCCTTTCAAAAATAGCCCTTCTTCTCTATGTAAATTGGGGACCTTTGAAACCAAGATCCGTCAAGCCATTGTTAAGAATAAATTTCTGAAATAACTTGCATCTAGAAAAAAATAGGTGCCCTCCTCTCTTTTCATCTGGTGATAACACTGAATTGAAATCCCCCAACAAAACCTAAGGCTCGTTGATGGACTGAGAAATTTTTTCTAAACGGTCCCATAAGATTTTGCATTTTTGTTTGTTTAAAAAACCATAAACAAAATTTACTAAAACATTTTTGGAACCTCCATTCTTCCCCAAGCAACAATGAATAAAATATGGGTCATTTAGGACAATCTGAACCTAAATTCTATTTTTTGACAAATCCATAACCCCCCAGCAAAACCTCTAGCTTCAATTTTGTGTGAGCAATCCGACCCGATTTTAGCAATGATTCCATCTACCTTCATACCGCTAACACGAGTTTCAAGGGAAGCTGCAACATCAACATCAAACTCAACAAAGTAATCTCTAATCACCCTAACAAACTTTGGTGATGCACACCCTTGACAGTTCCAAACAAAAATATTTGGTAACATTAGACAGAAGATTAAAAGAAAATATGAAAACCACAGACCCACCTCAAGCATCGAAAGTGGTCGTTTCGCTAGACCCTGAAAACTCCCCCTAAGAATTATTAGAATCTGCTAGCAGACCATCAAAACCAATCCTATCTACAACTATTCGCATTGCTTTAGCAATAGATTAACAACTGAACGCCTTCACTTTAAATTTACTACCTTTGCCCTGTAAATTATGAGAACCTCTCCTTAACCATTTGTGGTCCCTAAATTTCAACAGAGATGAGGAAGCCCTTGAAGTCTTATCACCAAAAGGATTATTACTTTTTCGATTTTCAACGAACTTGATGGATTTAAAATTGATATATCTAATTTTTCCACAGAAGTAACAAAGGTGTCTTTCATTAGCTAATTTGGAGCTTCAACTTGATGTACAGTAGGACTGGAACGAGGATTACCCAATGATAACCCCCTGTCAAGTGCTTCGATCTTCGAAGAAAGTGGGAATTTTTTTGGGCTTCTATCGCCAGCATTGCTCGAAAGAGAAAGAGGAGAAGAGACATCAGTGCCCAAAATAACCATCTTTTGAAAATCATTAAAATAAACAAACCTGGGCCCATCTTAGATGGTCCACTAAGCCCTTGAAAGTGGAGCCCAACAAAAATTGTGGCTGATGTCTTGGAAGAAATATAATCCTTCTTAATAGAAATATTGGAGTTTGGGTCAGCCAGACCCAAAGCCCTATATGTTTTGTCCTTCTCCAGACTTCAACCCATAGCATCAGTTCCAGTAGGAATAGCAGAATCACGTATGCTGATTGCCTGCGCATCACTCTCTTTATGGGTTGATTTACCTTTGCTTAAGGGTTTATTATAAATGACAACCTGATAGTACTAGAAAGAACATATGTTTTCTCCCTACTTGTTGATTAATTTGTTCCCATTTAGTTATCTTTAGCATATTTTTAGCATTTTCAGTGCAATAAATTACATTTTATAACTCAGTGGATCTTAACCTATTTATCCTTAATTTTGTCATGTTTTGGTACCAATGTTGTTGCATGAGTATTTCCAGATTGCGTCCAGAATTGTCGTCACACCTAACAGCTGTCCAGATAAGATCAAAAAGGTGTGAGCTATCAGTCTAGTACAACCAATTTGTACGTACAGAGGCAGCATGGTTTTGATGAAAGGACACCTGTGTTATTTAGATAAATATTAATATTCACATGAAAAGGAAAGAAAAGGTTTTTTTTTTTGGGTATTATCTTCTTCAACCTATATTTTGAAGCTTTTCGGCTATGGCAACTTAAGCCTCCTACAGGTGAACGGACGTGAAAAGGATGCAGATTAGCTCTTGACAAGGAGCCCTGAGTGCGATACAAGAGGGAGTTGAGAGATCAAGTCAAGATTTTCTAGGAATAGTACTCTCCACTTGTTTCTTTTATATTTCTTTTTTTAAACGCTGGTGATTACTTTCTATTTCATGTTAGTACGGAAGTGTACATGATTTTTGGGTTAAATGTTATTTTATTCAATCTTGCTTCTACTTTTTAATCTTTGGTTTTGAATGTTTTATGCATGGAAGTGTTATTGCGGTCACTGACACTGGACAGTGCAGCGATAGTTCAAGCTAACAAGTATGACAACGGAAGTTGCTTGAGGATTAAAGGAATTTAATCCACTTCTTCTTAATATTGTTCCATTGCCATCATCAGAAGGTGTGGTGAATGTGCATGTTTAAGTCTTAGATTAAATATAAAAGTTAAGTTTGGTAAGATATTCATTGCAATTTAATGCATCAACAATCACCTATCCTTTTATACTTTGTGAGCACTTAGTATTCTGTTGAATATTCACGTTGGGGATCCCATTTTATCATTATCGTATTTCATCATATTGTTTTCAAGTTATTGTTTCGACAACTACTCTCACAATTTATCTCATTTCTATCTATTTATTGCGTTGACATTGATAGACAAAAGACAACCATCGTCATGGGATCGATATCCGACAGACTCATATCTGTCTACTATACTTGCATCAACAGTGTACGCTTGCACATTATTGCTGTGATGTTAAACAGTCGATCAAGTTTTGGCACCGTTGCTAGGGATGGCGTGTGTTTGATGTTTATTTTTGTTTGTTTTTATTTCATAATATTTAGTTGTTACTAACTTGTTTTCTTTTTGTCTCTATTTTCACATTTTATTTTAGGTGTTGTATGACCTGAAGCAATTCGGAGTTTATTGTTGATTTTGATCCAGAAATTTAAAGAATCGTTCGGAGAAGACTTCGATAACAAAGGAATATGGCTTTACCAAGAAACTATGAAGTCATACCCCCGATGCAACACCAAAATGCTAATGACCCACCGTTGCCACAAGACGCTCTAATAGAAAACAAGACTATACGAGATATTGTAGTACTTGTCTTGGATGACTTACAACTGGGAGTTGTTAGGCCCACAATCCAAGCTGGGGATTTTGAACTCAAGCCAGTAATGTTTCAAATGTTGAATTCTAATGGGCAATATGATAAAAAATATGCAAGGGACTAGTGACGTTGCACCTATACAGGTCGTTCAACAAGTTGATGTTCCTACCTTTTTTTGTGAGATTTGTAGTGACAACCACAACTATAAAAATTGTCCACAGAATGTAGAGAATGCCTTTTATGTCAGTAACATCTACAACAATTCCACCTCTTATAATAATTCTGCATGCAATCAAAAGTCTCAGGGAACTCAAAATGTTGGACAAAATGCTGCGACATTCTGATATGGGAATAAGTGCTTCTACCAATGGCATGTTAATATGAAGTTACTTGAGCACGTCTAGGAATTTTTTGAACTGGACTTCCTGTTTCTGCTTCTGAAGTCTTTGAAGGTAGGGTGGTGGAGGATTCTTAACTTGAACTAGTTGATCCGTCTTTTGTGGCAATTCTGTATATAACGAAGTTGTTAGTTTCTTAAAATTGACTGGGTTAGAAGTTACCTTATTAGATTTTCTAGATTCTAGTTCTGGCGAAGCTAGAATCTCAACACTTGGTTGAACTTCCACTGAATCTTGAGCATCAGTTGGCTTCTCTTCAACTTCGACAGTGTTGGCCTCTAATGTCTTTATGCTCCTCAATGCCAATGCTTTACAATGCTTTTTCTCGAATTTCTTAGATTTTTCGTATCACTAGGCGGTGCACCTTGTGGTCGGTTTCTAAGTTCAATAGCAAGTTGACCCATTTGATTCTCTAAATTTCTTAAAGTGGCGTCATTCTTTGCCATATATGCCTTTAATAGGTTCTCTAAGCTATTGGAAGGTTAAGCTTGAGTTGGTTTATAAACTTGTTAGGAAAAAACATGTGGTTGGGTCGGTCTAGGTTGTGCATAAGTGTTATTGGTTCCAGCCCCTTGGTTGCTCCAAGAAAAATTAGGGTGGTTTCGCTAAGATGGGTTATAAAAATTGGATTGTAGTCCTTCCCTTCCTTGGTTTTGGTTTTAGTTGTCCATATAATATACGAATTATGGGTTTGATGGACATTTTTTGAACAAGTGCCCTTCCCCACAATAAACACAGGCTATAGTCTCAAATTGATTCGGTGGCTGAGATGCAAAATTATTAAACCCATTAGTAGTAAAGTTTTGAAACATTGAGGATATTGAGGATACCTGAGATGCAAGTGAAGTGAGAGTGTCCACTTCATGTACTCCAGCGACTCGTTTTCCTGATGCTGCTTGATTGGTTGGTCATTGATAGTTGTTGCTGAAAATCCTCTCGATGATTTCATAAGCCTCGTTATAGGACTTAGAAAAGAGAGCACCGTTAGTAGAAGCTCTACTACCATTCTCGTGTGAGCATTGAGACCGTTATAAAACGTCTCTAGTTGGATGCAATGCGAGATTCCATGATGAGGGCATCTTCATAATAGTTCTTTAAACCTTTCCCACGCCTCATACAATGACTCGTCATCTATTTTTTGGAAGGTAGTGATCTCATTCAAGAACTTAGGATTCTTGCTAGATGGGAACTACTTCATAATGAATCGTTCTGCTAACTCTTGCAATGTGGTAATGGAATTTTGTGGCAATAAGTTCAACCAGGCTTGAGCTCTATCCCTTAGTGAATATAGGAACATCTTTAATCGTAGTGAATCTTCGGGCACTCAGGATAATTTGAAGGAATCGCTCACCTCCATAAACAATCTTAAGTGAAGGTGAGGACCTTCAATAGGCATTCCATTGAATTGGCCCACTGTCTGAAGCATCTAGAACATGACTAGCTTCAGCTCGAAATTTGTGCCTTAAGTTCAGGTATCCTAATACCCAGATTAAGCTCATGAAACACTGGCACGACATACTGTTTTAGAGCACTATCCCTATCATCAGCAATAAAGATAAGATTTTAAACTTGATTCACTCAATTTCCTTGATTCAGATTGTCAAAGTTCATCTCTTCGGTCCTTCTTTGAACTATTTGTCTTCTTCTTTGTCGAAAATTTCTTTCA
This sequence comes from Gossypium gossypioides, assembly GCA_013467495.1. NCBI lineage: Eukaryota > Viridiplantae > Streptophyta > Magnoliopsida > Malvales > Malvaceae > Gossypium > Gossypium gossypioides. Next base: position 14,997,779 of record CM025152.1, read on the forward strand.
ATTTCAAGATCTACGGGGAGTAAATTGATAATTCTATCAATACTCATAAACACCTGAAACAATCATAGAAAAATTAACTAAGTTAAAATTGAATAGAAAAAATAAACCAAAATGCAAAATTAACAAATTCACAAATAATGACTTTTAAAACAGTCCTCGACAACTGCGCCAAACACTTGGAATGACAAAAATGTGCAAATGTACAGAATCATTATCACATACTAAAGTGATAAGTAAATCTCGAGTTATCGTACCCACAAGGACTGTGAAAGAAAAATATTTATGAAATGTGAATCAAGCACTTTGGTGATGGGAAAAATATGTTGCTTTGAAGAAGTGATTTAAAAACTAAAAATTAACTAAGTAATAAAAATAAAAAGTAAAAATTCCAATGCACGATTTCAAAAAGATGAGTTTTAATCAATATGACATAATTGTGTTAGATCAATTACATTTCTTAACTTAGAATTACTAAACCCATGCTCATGTTGTTACGAATATTTTCACGGCAACTTGGTAATTTGTTAACTACTGCACATACATACTTACTAAATTAACCAATATCTTGAACATTTCTTAATGTCAATTCAAACTATTAATCAATCTTTATAAGCAGATATAAGATTAAGTGAGGTAACAATATATTTCTATATTGAAACAGTTTAATCACAATAATCTTGCAAACTAGACTAATGTATCATTTAATACCGTCGCTAATTTAACATTCAACTAGCTTAGAAGATTAAATGTGCACCAATTAAATACCGTGTCAATTAATTACAATTTCAATATGTTTAATACTTAATTCATTTGTTACCTTACATTTGATAATGCAAGTATAACATAAGCTTGATTTTATTTAATTGAACAACTTACCAATGCCTATAACAACACAAACATGATTTTAATAATTTAAGTGGGACAAAATGCAATCAATCTAACACGAATTAAATTTAAGCCATTTTAATTAGAAAAGGAAAAACAACACAAAAATTATTCATATTCATGATAACAACATAAACAAGAAAATTAAAGAGAAGGGAACTAAAAAGCAAATCTAGGATTTCTCTGAAGCCAGACTAGTGCGCTCATCTTCTTCTCTGCTCGTTCTGTTGAACCGAGGCCTTTACGAATAGTTGAATGCTGCTATTCCAAGGTGGAAGAAGGCTATTTATCAAAAGAGAAATCAGTAAGGGAAATGGGAAAACAAAGAAGGGAATGGAAGAGAGAAAGTTAGTGAAAGAGAGAGAGATGTGTGGGAATGAATGGTGTCTTGAATGAGGTAGCAAAGATGGGTATTTATAGGTGTGAATGACTGCTAAAAATAGAAAATAATTAGCAGCAATACACTCTTCCTTGGCCGGCCATACAGCAAGCAAGTTTGAATGTTTCAAACTTTGCTATATTTAGCTTGGGGCAAATATTCAAAGGCACGAAAAGTGGAGGGGTTTGAATGGAGTTTATGGAAACTTTGAGAGATGTTTTGCAAGTAATTAAATCAGATAAATAAGCTAATTGGGTTAGCTTATTGGGACAGTTTTGGGCTGTCAATTTGCTTGTTGGATCAGTCTTCAATGCTTAGTATATTGGGCAACTTTCTCCTTCAGGCTTTATATTACTTTTCAACCCAATTAACTTTGGATAAAAATTAAATATAAAGTACATAAAATAATCATCATTTGGACTGTCCTTGGCTGGAAAAACATTTAGTCTTGCTTTTGGTTTACTTGATGCAAAAATTTCTTCAATGGTTCAAGCTTGTCGAGGTGTCTACCGAGCCAATTTTCACCTTTTGTGCAAAATTGTTGAAAATAAACCAAATTTGTGAAAATTTATTATAAAAATAGTTAAAATTAAATATGTTAATAAAATAAGTGTAAATTAATTATTTTATAATTTAAGTGTGAATTTCGACAAATTTACTACGAAATTGTATGAATTTGAGCTCAAAATGTGCTAAAAAAGTCTATATATTTTTGTGTTTCTAGGCTACAACCTTTCACATAGCTTGGGCACATGGCAGTTTGACCCTTATTTTTTAAATTTGCCCATCTTTTTGTAATAGTTTCAAATTGATCATTGGTTGATGTCAGTTAAATTTTAGAGTTACGTAAGCTCAAATTAAACTTGATTTTGGTTGTATTGTATAATTTATATGAATGTATATGTATTTATTTAGTATTTAATTGAATATCTGAATCATTAATTGTGTATAATTGTTCTGTAATCTTTTGTAGCACTAAATCACTTGGGTCAGGCGATTGGATCGGGTGGGGGTGTTGCAGATCTGACCCTATTTTTCTTATAGATATAAAGTTGTCGGCAAAATCTAATTGTGTCTTCTGCATAGGGAGCGAGCCACAATATTCTAGTTCCACTAATGTCTGGTAGTGAAATGAAAAATGCATTCTCTAGCATGATAAGTCAATGGTTTAGTGCATTCGTACGAGCCAACTCTGCGGTTCTACAACCTCCAGCCTCGACTGTGCCTCCTCCAGCGCCCTTATGTCCTCAAAACCCTAGTCCATCAACTATTCACTGACCTTCAATTGATAAATTACGTAAATGTGGGGCTGAGGAATTCAGGGGCAAAACTAATGACTATCCGACCAGAGTTGAATATATGTTTGAGATTACACAATGGGTTTTCCAAGAATTAATTTATTTTCCTGAGGACAGCTTGAAATGTACAGTTTTATTATTGAAAAATGAAGCATATTCATGGTGGAATACATTGATAGAAATGGTTTAGAGAATAAATACATCAGTTGTCTGTATTTAAAGAAGAAATAAAAAGAGTTTCTTAAATTAAAACAGGGAAACAAGTTTGTAGCTGAGTACGAACGAGAATTTGTTCGTTTGAGTAAATATGCTCGAGGAATTGTTCTAAATGAGTCTGAAATGTGTATTCGATTTGAGGATGGATTGAGAAGATATCAGAATTTTGGTTGAAGCCTTGAATTTACATGGATTTGTGGATTTATCTGAACATGCGTAGAAAATGGAGGAAATTTGCAATGATAAGAATAAGTCAGAATTGGAACCTCGAGAATTTAGTAAATGAGGATCAGCTAGATCGGCTCAGACTCCTCTGAAAAAGAAATTCAGAAATGACTTCAGTCATTTTACTTCACCTTCGGGATACATAGGAAGAGATAGAGAAAGACCGAGCAATCTAAGATCGGTGAATATACTAGCTGCTAGTGTGGCAGTGTTCGAAACATGAATAAACTAGTTTGGGATCGCTGCGGTAAAAATCACTTTGGTGAGTTTCGATTCAAAATGGGAGCTTATTATTGATGTGGTTCCATCGATCATTTTCTGAAAGATTGCTCGAAGAGGTTCAGTGGTACTGGGGATCAAACTATTAAACTTGATACGATTCCATATAGAGGTAGATGACATGGAAGAGTAGAAGTGTTGCAGCTAGTCGAGGAAAAGCCATTGGTACAACTGAATGATCGGAAGCCAAAACACCTATCAGGGCCTATGCTATTAGAGCTCATGAGGAAGCTTCTACTCCAAACGATATTGTTTGTACATTCTCTCTTTTTGATGTTAATGTATATGCATTGATTGACCCCAAGTCAACTTATTCCTATATATGCACTACATTAGTAAACAAAAAGAACATATTGGTTCTTGACGAAATGTGCAAGTATACACAGTCGTTATCAAGTAATAAGTAAGTTGTCCACAAGGACTGTGCTTAAATCAATAATTGTAAAATTAATATTCACAAGTTGGTTAAGAAAACACAATATTTTAAGGTGGCGGATGTTACAATCAAATTAATCAACTGTATGCAATGAATTAACCCAAATGTAATGAAATATGCAATTGAATGGTTTAACAGCAATTGACAAGTTTTAATAACAATAACATGAATAAGCTAGAACAATTACAACACTTGACTCAATTCATTTTTTATCATGTTTAACAATGTTCCAAAAAAATTTCATGGCACTCGATCATTCATTAACTTGGAATGTAATATAAGTTCTTTCAAAGTCTTATACTTAAGAAAACATGTATATTACTATGTCCATATTTAACTAAGGATTCCTTAGAATTTATGTGAAGCAACAAGGATTGGGTCAGTTTGAAATAAATTAATCATATAAACCTAAGGTTATGCAACGTAATAGAATTCTTTTGGAATCATTACGAACCTTTAATTTATTCTGGGTCGGATATAAATTAAGCATGCACCTTTCAATTATTGTTGCCATTAATCACCATCTGGGTCGAATTAAGCAACTAATTCTAATGTATTCAAACATATTTTAGTGCATGAATAAAATGAATTATTTTAATTGGAAGAATGAACAACTAATGCACAAAAGAATATAAACATGAATTGAATGAATTTAATCAAAGCATGGCAACTATCCTAACTGAAACAATTTAAATCATCATCATTATTGGAAAAACAATCAAACAATTTGCAAACATGTTTAAACATTAAGAACAAATTAAAGATAAAGGAAGAAGAAACTCTCGATGAATTCAGTGATTCCCTGAAAACTATTCGTTGTGGCTTCCTCCAATTTTCGCGGTTGCTCCTTCACAAATTTCTCTTAAAGGTGGTCGACCAAGAGAGTTTTTCTCAAGGAAATCCTGGGTAAAACAAAATGGAAAGATGGAGAGCTTTGGGCGTGGAAAAGAGGAGAGAAAGATGAGAGAATCTTGAGTGTTGAGGGGATGAAATGAAAGATGAATGGAAGGGGCTATTTATACTTGTGGGAGAGCTTGGGAGTTTGCTAAAAATAGCATGCACATCCATTAAGAATCTTCTAATCATGGCTGACCATTATTTGTGGGATGAGGGATTGATGGTTGCTTGATTTGTCATTGATTCTTCCTTGATTCATGGCACAGGGTTAGACGACAACCAAGGGACTTAGCTGCGATAGATTTGTAATTTTTTCACACATGTAAGGACTTTCCTCCAATTGTTCCAAATCTAATTTGGACTACTCTTCCATGTCTTTTCCGAATTTGGGCTCCTCTTCCCCTTATTGGATAGTTTGGCAACCCAATTAGAAAGTAGAGTAATTCTTTCCAGCAACTATCTTCCAAGCTGGGTTAGCGCAATTTTTATGAGCCTAGTTCATCAGCTTGTCATCCATATTGTTGGATAATTAGCTCACTTGCATGTGTTTCCTTACTAGCTCCCAGCATTGAGTAATTTAATGGTCCATACTACAGCATTTTAAGGAAGAAATAATCATGTAGCATAACTTACTGAAATCATGTAAAATTAACACCTAATTACGTAAAATTACAAACTTTACTTAAATTATGCCCAATGTCTCAATATGAACTAAAATTACACAATAAGATATCCAATTTTTCAAGATTTGCATAAATTCCAAGTAGAAAGGTGCTAAATAAGCCTATATAATTTAGACTTATCACATACCTGTAGAGTCAACCGATTATACTACTAGAGTAACCAATCCACTGAGTCAGTGTGTTTTAATTAACAAGATTTGTAAAATATGTCCACTAAGAGTTCGGGGTTATGATTTTCCTGTTGATTTGATGCTACTTTCGTTTGATGAATTTGATATCATTTTCAGTATGGATTGGTTAACTGAGCATGATATGATAGTGAATTGTAGATAGAAGAAGATTGCACTGAAAAGTCTGAACAATGAATCTATCTGTGTTGAAGCTAGGGGAATAAATATATGTTGCCTCGAATTAACAATTTCTTTAATCAGCTGAAAGGAGCTATGGTATTTTCTAAAATAGATATTCAGTCTGGTTATTATCAATTGTAAGTTAAAGAACCTGATGTACCGGAAACAACATTCAGAACTTGTTGCGGCCACTATGAGTTTCTTGTAATGTCTTTGGTTTGACCAATGCCCCAACCGTATTTATGAATTTAATGAATCATGTTTTCCAGCCATAATTAGAGGGGTTTTTCATTTTTTTATCGATGATATTCTGATATATTCGATGAGTGAGTCCGATCATGCCCAACACTTGAGAATCGTGATACAGACTTTGTGCGAGAAATAGTTATACGCGAAGTATAGTAAATGTGTGTTCTGGCTTTGAGAGGTTGGATTTTTAGGACATGTAATTTCTGCAGATGGCTTTTGAATAGATCCTGGTAAAATATTTGCGACTGTGAATTGGAAAGCTCCGAGAAATATTTCGGAGGTGAGTTTATAGTGATGCCTCGCTTAGTGGTATTATTGACGTTTTTTACTCAGCCTGAACCCAAGAAAGAAATTATTGTTTATAGTGATGCCTCGCTTAGTGGCCTGGGCTGCGTTCAGATGCAGGATGAAAAAGTAATTACTTATGCCTCACGACAGTTGAAACCTCACGAGAAAAACTATTCGATGCAGAATTTAAAGTAAGCAACAGTCGTTTTTGCTTCGAAAATATGGTGACATTATCTGTATAGTGAAAAATGTCATGTTTTTACTGACCATAGAAGTCTAAAGTACCTGATGACTCAGAAACACTTGAATTTACGACAACGTAGATGGCTCAAGCTATTAAAAGATTATGACTTGGTGATTGACTATCATCCTGGAAAAGCTAACGTAGTAGCTAATGCTTTAAGTCGAAAATCTCTGTTTGCTTTAAGAGCTATGAATGCAAGCTCGACTTTAGAACGCGGTAGTTCTATTCTGGATAAGTTGGGAGTTAAGTTGGTGTTCTCAATGGGGATTTAGGAACTTCAGAAAAATGATTCAGGCTTGTTAATGAAATGAAAACTAGTAGAAAGTGGATAGATGACTGATTTTAGTATTGGTGTTAAGGATTTCTTGTATTTTCATGATCATTTATATGTACTGGATGATCCAAAATTGAAACAAGACTTGTTGAATGAAGCTCACAACAATGTATATTCAATTCAACCTAGAAGTAATAAAATGTATAATGATTTGTAGCAACTTTACTAGTGGCCGGAAATGAAATGTGAGATATCTGAATTTGTGTCTAAATATTTAATATGTTAGCAGACAAAGGCTAAACATCAGGTTCCGTCAGGTTTGCGACAGCTTGTGATGATCCCCGAGTGGAAATGGGAGCGTGTTACGATGGATTTTGTTTTGGGATTGTCGTTGACTCCGAAAATAAAAGACTCAATCTGGGTAATTATTGACAGATTAACAAAGTCCACACAACTTATACCTGTCAAGACTGATTATTCGCTTGACAGGTTAGTTAAATGATATTTATATGAGATTGTTAGATTACATGGTGTGTCATTAACCATTATTTTCGATCGTGATTCGAGATTTATCTCCAGGTTTTGGGGTAAGTTACATAAGGTTTTAGGTACTCGATTGAAATTTAGTACTGCTTTTCACCCACAAATAGATGGTCAATTTCAACGAGTGATCTAGATTCTGGAAGATATGTTATGATGTTGTGTAATTGAATTTGAAGGTAGCTGGGAAAAGTACTTATCGTTGGCCAAGTTTGCTTATAATAATAGCTATCAATCGAGTATAAAAATGACATCGTACAGAGCTTTATATGGACGTAAATACAGAAACCTGTTATACTAATCAAAGTTGAATTAAAGAAAGTCAGTTGAGATTGATCTAGTTTGAGAAAATGAAGATAAAGTTAGAATTACTTGAGATAATATAAAGGTTGCCTCTGATCTTCAAAAATCATACACCAATCTGAAAAGAAAAGATAAAGAGTTTAATGTTAGTGAGAAAATATTTCTAAAAGTCTCGCCCTGGATAAAAGTTTTACGATTCGATAGGAAAGAGAAACATAGTCCGAGGTTCATATGGCTGTTACCTCTAAAACTCGACAAGATTAAAAATGTTTTTCATGTTTCAATGCTACATCTTTATCATTCTGACCCATCACATGTAATATCTCTCAATGAAATTGAGTTACAGCTTGATTTATCGTATGGTGAGGAACCATGTAAAATTTTGGCTCAAGAAGCGAAAGAATTACAGAATAAACGTGTACCATTAGTAAAAGTACTGTGGCGTCAGTGATCTATCGTAATTTGGTGTAGCAGATTAAACTAGTTTTATTACTTGAGGAGCTTGAATATGAGCAGTTGGAGTCTTTTTTGACCTTAGGGACCGACTGAGGCCTAAAGGCATTCAAAGGCATAGGAAGTCAAAGTTGGTCGCTATGTTGCAACACGAGGAGTTCGATGTTGCAAAATGCTAGGATTGCTATATTGCCTTGGGTGTTGTGACATAGCCAAGGGATGTCGCGGGACACCCCTGAAGGTAGCCCTGAACCATGCATATTGCCTTTGATGCTGCGACATAGGAACTAGGGTGTTGCGATATCAGTCCTGTATGGGAAGCACTTACGAGCTAGGGGCATTTTGGTTCACAAAATGAATATTAAACACGAGAACGTTAGCTAACCTAAGGTTAAAGACGACGACAACCCTAAATCTATAAATAGGCTCATAAAACACTTGTTGAAGGACAACTTTTATATTCTAAGTTTTTCTTTGTAAATTTAGCCTTTAGTTTTTCATTTCTTTTAGGCTTTAGGTTTATTTCAGTTCTTTTCTATTTCGTGTTCATCGGAGAACATAATTTGTAACCATGATCAAACTATTGTGGATTCTACACTTCAATCAATACAATTCAGGATTCTCTTAAAACATTCTCTTTATTTATTATTTATGCTTATTTTTATTATCAAGATTATTGTAACAGCCCGATTTTCAGTGATGCCAGAAATAGTGGTTTGAGGACACCAAATCCGGTGAGTAAGCTCATAAATTTTATTATTTCATATTTATGGGTCAAATATGGTTTAAAAAATTTTGAATTAGTAATTTATGTCTTATAATGAATTATTAGATTCGAGTGAT
>CM025152.1:15006720-15023761 GCA_013467495.1 Gossypium gossypioides
AGGTGTTATAAGGTCGGGGTGTGTCTTGGGAGGTCGTTAGCCGGAGAGTCACTTAGGTGGCTAATGTAACGCTTCGAATTCGGGTTGGTCCATCCCGGTTGGGTTTGGAGTCTCACATTATTGATGCATGATTATGTACAAAGACTGAAGTTGCTTAAACAATTGCAAAATTTTCCTTAGCAAAATTTTACTGTGCCTAAACATTACTCGGGACGAGCAATGGTTTAAGTTTGGGGGTGTGTAAACTCGAAATTATATAGGATTTCTCTAGCAATTTTTACCACCTTTTGACTTAATAATTATATTAATCTTGAGTAATTGTTAATAAATTAAGTGGATTTTGTTTAAATGTTAATATTGGACATRAATTTATAAARTRTGCGAAATTATGMTTTWTTACATGATTTTTGTGCATAAATTATATTATTTTCATGTTAATTATTAATATGTTAATTTTTATTATGCAGTGGGTTAATGGATAATGTTGCATGGATATGAACACATCCACCTTACTTGGACAGCAAAACCATGCAAAATTGGGTCATAAGAATGTTAATTTTACCCAGCTAAAATTGAGTCAAGCCCAATGTAATAACCCGTTTTCAGTAAAATCGAAACAGTGGTTTTGGGACCACAAATTTGATGATTAAATTATTATTATTTTTATTATTTTAATGTCTATAGAATGTTAGTAAGGTCGTACAAAATTTTGTTAAGAAAATTTGATATTTGCATGCTTAATTATGTAAAAAGGACTAAATCGTAAAAGGTGCAAAAATAGAGTTCTATTTGTTAAGAGGGTTAAATGGCTATGAAACTTAAATTTGAGTGGAATTAGATGGTAATTAGACCATTTATAATCTTAGTGGACAAAGATGGACATAAGATTAAGTAATTTTAATGTTAAAAGCCAAGGTTAATTTAGTAATTAGTAAAATTATCATAAAACAAAAATAAAGAAAACAAAGGTATCATATTTGTTGTTCATCTCTCCACTAAAATTAGGGTAAGAGAAAACCTATTGAAGAACCTTGAAGGTTCGACCAAGTCCTTACTTGCATGTAAGTAGTTTTTGATCCCCTTTTTGATGATTTTTATGTTTTCGGGATTGTTGTAGCTTAACCTAGCTAGCCCAAGGATCATCTTTCAAAAATGTTAAAAATATGGGGTTTTTCCATGAATGTTCTTGCATGATTTTTGATTTTTTGTGAAAGATTATGAGGCATTTTTTTATAAGTAAACAAGTTTTGTAAAGTAATTTTTAAGGAAATTGTCATTTAGGGGCTTATTTGTAAAAATGATAAAATTTTATGGTGAAATTGTGAAATGATGGTCTTTATGAATGGATATAGGTCCCAAGTGAATTTGGCTAGCATGGGTTGAGGATTAAAATTCCTAAATTTCAATTTATGAGCTTAGGGACTAAATTATAAATAGTTAAAATGTTAGGGGAAAAATAATAATTTTGCAAAAATATGAAATATGGAATGAATTTAATAATAGAAGTATTAAATGGATTGAATTTGCTTATTTAGATCAAGATAGACCTTGTACGAATTTAAATCGGGGAAAAGCAAAAGCCTCTGATTGATCAACTTCGTTTTTACGCTCAAATTGTCAAGGTAAGTTCGTATGATTAAACATCCTTTTAATGTTATATTGATCTATATGTTAATGTGTTATTTCCCATGTAACTAAACGGTTATTGAGCCCTGTTTGAACCTTAGGAATTTTTAGGATACAAATGGCATGTCATTAGGGTTTCTTGTTTCGGGTGCTGATCTTGAATGTCCTACCGATGGATGAGGTCCTGCATTTGTTGCGGATACTCCATAGCTCATGTGAGCAGCATCGTGTAGCTTACATTCTGACCCACAACTCGTGTGAGCAGGCCAATTTCACAGCTCGTGTGAGCAATGATGTAAAGGAAAGGTTACGATTATATGTTTAGCACACTTCGTGTGAGCTTTGCTGAGTATCTGATGATATTCTAAATGGTTCAACAGGTGTGAAAAGGAAAGGAATGGTAAGTGTTCAAATGAACTATATCATGTATTTATAAAAAGGTTTGAATTGAAAAGCTCCAATGGAAGTATGTTTATGTTCATGAAAATGATGCATTCAAAAGAAGTATGTTCATGTACAAATAGCTTACCTTATGTTAATTCAAGTGAATTATGTTTGAATGAACTAACATGTGTTGTTGATAGTGCTTAGGCTTGTGCCAAGCTTATGGTTAGATTATATCATGCTTAATCTTAATGTTATGTATTGAAATGGTAAGTTATCTTCATGTTTTACAAACTTACTAAGCATTATGTGCTTACGTAGTTTTCTTTCCTATGTCTTATAGATTATCGGAAGCTCGATCGGTTTGGAAGCTCATCGGAGATCTACCACACTATCTAGCTAACTTGGGCCCTTAAGCAAAGTGAAGCAATCAATGATGGAAAGTAGACACTTCTTGCATTCTTTCTAGCACAATTGTGAATCTCCTTGAGAATAATTTTCCCAACATTGATAGACCTTTTTGTCATAACTGCATACAATAAAATCATTCGTTCCATCAAGATGGAAGAACTATGTGAGATAGGCATGAAGATATATTGAACAAAGTAGAACCAGACCTTAGCCACCAATTATAAATATACCCTTCAGCAAGAATGACTACCATACTTTCTTATAATCCATTGGGATCCCGGATTTATAACAACATTAAGCACTTGATGAAGAAAATCCCAATTTATATTCTTCATCATGGCAACGTACTCATCATCTTCAACATCAGGCAGATTAAAAAAAATCATTAATGGACTTAGAAGTAAGGGTACCTTCTTTTTGCAAACAAGAACTTCAGAAGCATCTGGCACGGTTAAGTTGGCATAGAATTCTCAAACTAACTCTTCTTCAAGCATTAATCATGCATCATAGAAATAGTTTTTGAGGGAGTTAATTGTTTTTTGAATTGGCAGGGCACCACCAACTTGTCATTGCTCTCCAAATTGAAACCTTTTTCTGGCATCATAGGTTGATTTTTGAATATGTAATCAAACCTTTCTTTCACTTTCTCATCTTGAATCACGATAGGATTTTCGGCAGAGGTCTTGGAAGATCTAGTTCTTTGGCGAGACAATATGATTTTCCCCAAAAAATAGGAAGAATTTTGGCAAAAGGAAAGGAAAAAAAATCGACAATTGATGGTAGTAAGAGGTTTGCAACAGTGATAGGCTTGTAACAACATCGGGATTACAGTGGCAGAAGACTTGTAACGGAGATAAGATTACTTCGAAAAGAGCTATGCATCAACGATAGTAAGGCTCTAAAAAAAGACTTGCGATAGTAATAATGACGGTTTTGCGACAAGGGAAGGAAATTAGGGAGATTATTCGGGATTTAAGGCTGATGGCTAAGAGGAAAAAAGAATAAGTGGCTAGGGTTTAAACTAATTGCTTAAATGGTTGTGAAAAATATGGAGGTAAAGACGGGTTTATATAGTAAGTAAATTAGGGCAAACTTGTAGCAAAAATTTAGCTACAAGGGTGTCTTGAGTGGCAAGCTAAGATAGAAAAAAAAGTGGCAGCAAGAATAAGGTTTTGGGAACCCTTTGGACAACAATGTGAGGTAAAGTTTCTCCTCTTTGTTGTTTTAGGCCTTAAGCCAAAACTATATTTACAAACTAGACTACTTAAAATAAAATAAACTAATTAGTACTTGGACCAATTTGACCCCCTTCTTAAACATAAACAAGTAAAATTAACATTAAAAATAAGATTAAAATGACAATAAAAAATTTGAAGTTAATTAGAAAATTTCTTCTCAAAAGATTACATTAAATCAATTCACCGGAAAGGTTGGGGGTCACAAATGGTTTCGCTTAAGTTCCAATCTCCTTAGACATAATTAATTAAATGTACTAATTCAAGAAAATCATTTCTAACTATTTATTAAAAAGTACAAACATGAAAAATTAAGTGTCTATTAAATTGAACGAAGTTTCAATTCTCTCAACTTCACCATCCCAATATTGTTTGAGATGTTGACCATTAACTTTAAATGTATCTCCCTAGTTGTTGTACAATTTTACAACTCCACATGGATAAACTTTATAGATGGTATAAGGTCCTTTCCATTGGGACTTGAGCTTCTTAGGAAATAACTTTAGCCTTGAATTAAAAAACAATATATTTTGACCTTCTCGAAATTCAAGAGGTTGTACACGACTGTCATGCCATCTCTTAGTCTTTTCTTTTTACATCTTGGCATTCTCATATGAAAATAACCTCAACTCTTCCAACTCCTCAAGCTATAACATTCTTCTCTCACTGGCTTGCTTACGATCCAAATTTAATTGTCTCAAAGCCTAGTGAGCTTTATTCTCCAATTCAAGTGGCAAATGACACACCTTTCCAAATACTAACCGATAAGGAGTCATTCCTAATGGCATCTTAAAAGTAGTTCGATAGGCCCATAGAGTATCATCGAGCCTTCGAGACCAATCTTTTCTGTTAGGGCGCACTACCCTCTCAAGAATACCTTTAATTTCACAATTCACCTTTTCAACTTGCCCATTTGACTGTGGGTGATAGGTAATAGCAATTTTATGTTTCATATTGTACTTGTCAAGCAACCACGTAAGCCATTTATTTACAAAGTAAGTTCCTTCATCGCTAATTATAACTTCTGGAGTCCCAAACCATGTAAACACATGATCATGTAGGAATTGCATAACTACATTAGCATCATTTGTTGGGTATGCCTCGGCTTCAATCCACTTGAATACATAATCCATAGTTACCAAAATATACTTGTTCCCACAAGAAGAAGGAAAAATGCCTAGAAAATTAATGCCCCATACATCGAATAATTCAACGTCTAAAATGTTTGTCAAGGGCATCTCGTTCCTCTTTAATATGCTTTCCGTCCTTTGGCATTTATCACAGATTTTCACATATGCGTACACATCCTTAAACATTGTTTGCCAAAAGAATCCTACTTCTAAAATCTTTGCTACAGTAGGAGAACCACCAAAGTGTCCCCACTCGGTGATGAATGGTAATGAACAAGATCTTGGCAATTTCACTTTTAGCTACGCACTTGCTGATTATGTTACCTGCACATTGTTTTTAAAAAATGGATCCTCCAAGAAATAATATCGACTATCATGAAGGAATTTCTTCTTCTTTTTGCATGTCATTTCTAGAGGAATTATTCAACATGCTAAATAATTTGCAAAATCAGCAAACCAACATGAACTTGACTTACCTCGAAGACCTGCTCATTAGGAAAATTTTCATTAATTGGAACAAGCGAAGGGGTTACCTCATTTTGTTCTAACCTTGACAGATGGTCGACTACTTGGTTTTCAACACCCTTTCTGTCTTGAATTTCAAGGTCAAATTCATGGAGTAAAAGTATCATCAAATTAACCTTGATTTAGCATCTTTCTTTGTGAGTAAGTACTTAATGGCTGCATGGTCAGTAAATACTATAACTTTAGTACCTATAAGATATGAATAGAACTTGTCTAAAGCAAAAACTATAGCAAAGAGTTCTTTCTCAGTTATCATTTAATTGAGTTGGGCTTCTGTCAAAATTCTGCTTTCATAGTAGATAGGGTGAAACACTTTGTTTCTTCTTTGACCCATCACAGCTCCAATAGCGAAGCCACTTGCGTTACATATCAATTCAAAAGGAGAGTTCCAATCAGGTGTAACGATTATTCGGGCTGAGATTAACCGATTTTTCAATTACTCAAAAACTTCTAAACATGCTTTATTAAAATAAAAAAACAATATCTTTTTCTAAAAACATACACAAAGGTTTACAAATTTTTAAAAAATCTTTGATAAACCTTCGATAAAAGTGGCATGGCCTAAGAAACTCCAAACTCCTTTCACACTAACTTGTAGTGGTAATTCTTCAATTACGTCCACCTTCACTTTCTCAACTTCGATCCTGCTTTTGAAAATTTTATGTCCTAAGACAATTCCCTCTTTAACCATAAAATGACATTTCTCCCAGTTAAAGACAAGATTCGTCTCCTTGCATCTTTTTAGTACATTAGCCAAATTACTCAAACAAACATCATAAGTGTTACCAAAAATAGAAAAATCATCCATGAAAACCCCAACAAAATTTTCAACCATAAAAGTGAAAATTGCCATCATACATCGTTGAAATGTGGCAAGTGCATTACATAAGCCGAAAGACATTCTCTTAAAAGAAAATGTACCATACAGCCAAGTAAAAGTAGGTTTATGCTGTCTTCTAGGGCTACAACTATTTGGTTGTATCCCAAATATCCATCTAAAAAGTAGTAAAATTTGTTACCTGCCAGTTGATCTAACATCTAATCCATGAAAGGCAACAGAAAATGATCCTTTCGAGTGGCTTTGTTCAACTTTCTATAGTCAATACAAATTCTCCAACCTGTGATAGTTCTCGTCGGGATTAACTCGTTACATTTATTCTCGAAAATCATGACTCCACCTTTCTTTAGTACACATTGTACACGACTTACCCATGAATTATCTGAGATGGGGTAGATAATTCTCGCATCTAACCATTTGATCACTTCCTTTCACACTACCTCTTTCATGATATGATTAAGTCTCCTTTTCCCATTGATTCTAGCTCACTCACATTCCTCTAAAATAATCTTGTGCATACAGAAGCAATGGCTTATACCTCAAATGTCAGCTATGGTCCAACCAATTGCCTTTTTAAATTTCTTTAAAATAGGAATCAATTGCTCCTTTTGTTGTTCTGTTAGTTCTGCTGAAACAAACAGAGGAAAGGTAGAATAGTTACCTAAATAAAAATATTTCAAATGGGAAGGAAGTACCTTTAGTTCGAGTTTAGGCGGTTCCTCGATTAACAACTTGGATTGTGTAAATTCCCAAACTTCTAATTCTAGTGTTTCAAACTGTGCTTGTTGAACATAACTCCTCGGATTGGCTTCCATCAAAGACAAACCTTCATCACCTTTTCATCTCCCAATGGTTCAAACCCTAAGGTGTTCTCTAATGGGTCTTTTTCAAATTTTCTTTCCCATTCCATAGAAACTAAGGTTTCTAGTTCCTCCATCTGATCGGGAAATTTCATCGCCTTTAGAACGTTAAATGTTTCCTGATCGTCTTGAACTCTAATTGTGAGTTCTCTTTTTTACACATCTATGAACGTTCTTCTCGTATCTAGGAAAGGTCTCCTAAAGATGATCGGTACTTCCTTATCTATTTAAAAATCTAACATAATGAAAACAATAGGAAAAATATACTTATCAACTCTTACCAAAACATCCTTGATCTTTCCCTCGGGATATGCTAAAGATCGATCCACTAGTTGAAGTGTGATAATAGTGGGTCTTACTTCACCTATTCCCAACAGCTTGGAAATAGATTTGAGCATCAAGTTGATGCTAGCTCCTAAGTTGAACAAAGCTTTACCACTGTAAGATTCTCCAATATTACAGGGTATGGTGAAACTTACAAGGTCTTTCAGTTTCAGAGGTAGCTTGTTCTGTAAGAATGCAGTGCACTCCTTTGTTAAGGCTATTGTCTCATACTCGCTAACTCTTTTCTTCTTAGATAGAATATTCTTCATAAAATTTACATAGTTGGATATCTACTCTAAAGCCTCTACCAATGGGATGTTGATGTGAAGTTGTTTTAGAACATCCAAGAACTTCTTGAATTACAACTCCTATTTCTGCTTATACTGCTAGAGTCTTTGAGGATATGGAGGTGATGGCACTCTGGGTTGAATCGAGCAACTTTTCTGAGGAGGCAAATCTACAAAAGAAGGTATTAGCTTATCAAAATGCACTAGTTTAGATTTTACCACATTAGATTTCTTAGCATCTGACTTTTCTGGTGTAGGAACTTCAACTATTGGTTGACTTTCCTCCTTTTCAATAGGCTCATCTCCAATCATAACCTCCTTGGGTTCCAAAATCTTACCACTTCGTAATGTAACTACCTTAAAATGTTCCTTACCAAAATTCCTTCGATTTTCTGTATTGCTTAGTAAGGCTCCTTGTGGTCTCTTACGAAGCTCAATAGCTAACTAACCTATCTAGTTCTCCAAAGTTTCAGTGTTACTACTTGAATTTGGATTAAGGCATCATTTTTTGCCATATATGCCTTCAACAAGTCCACCAAACTGTTTCATGATTCAACTTGAGGTGGTTTTGAAGCTTGTTGGCTAAATCCTTGGGATTGGTTGGGTTTATGTTGCATGTAAATGTAGTTCAGTCCATTTCCTTAGTTACTCCAAGAAAAATTCAGATGATTATGCTACGAAGGATTGAAGAAGTTGGACTATGATCCTTGTCCACTTCTATTTTGAGATTGATTCCTTACGTAACAAACAGACTCAGGGTTTTAAGGGTAATTGTTGAAAGAATGGCCATACCCATAATATACGCAAGAAACAACATCATATTGACTTGGCGATTGAGCTATAAATTTATTAGAACAATTAGTGGTAAACCATTTTAACATCGATGAAATAGAAGATACTTGAACTGAGAGTGATGCCAGTGTGTCCACTTCGTGCACTCTGGCTACTCGTTTTCCTAAAGTTGCTCGACTTGTTGGCCATTGATAGTTGTTGCTAGTGATCCTCTCAATGATCTCGTAAGCCTCATTATAACACTTAGACAAAACCACACCATTCGCAGAAGCATCTACCATCACTCTTGTGTGTGCATTGAGACCATTATAAAATCTCTGCAACTGGATACAATGCGGAATCCCATGATAAGGACACTTATAAAGTAACTCTTTGAATCTTTCCCACGCCTCGTACAAGGATTCGTCCTCCAATTATGACAAAGTGATTGTCTCATTTCGTAACTTGTCGTTCTTACTCAGTGGAAAATACTTAACCAAAAACCTTTCTGCTAATTTTTTCCAAGTAGATATTAAACTTGGTGGCAACGAATTCAACCATGCTCATGCTCGATCACGCAACGAGTATCAAAATAGCTTCAACCTCAATGCGTCTTCAGTAACATTGGCTATTTTAAATGAATCACTCACCTTCATGAATAATTGAAGGTGAAGATGTGGATCTTCTGTGGGCATACCACTGAACTGTCCCACCATTTGAAGCATTTGAAACATCAATGGTTTCAATTAGAATTGCGGTGCTTCAATATCTGGCCTCCTAATTGCCGAATTTAATTCATTAAAAAGTGGCACAACGTATTGTCTTATGGCATGGTCCTTATCATCAGAAATAGAAATTAGATTATGCACATGATCAGCTCTATTACCTTGACCATCATTTTTATTTCCAAGGTCCATCTCGGCTTGTCTTTGAACTGATCTCTCACATCTTTTCTATCTAAATGTCCGCTCGATCTTAGGGTCTATAGATAATAAATCGATAATTCAATATATGCTCACAAACACCTAAAAATAAATCACGAAAATAAATAATAAAGACTGAATTAGTAAGGTTAGAATTTAGATAAAAACCAAACTAAAAAAATAATTTAACAAAGAATGATTAAGGCAATAGTCCCCGGCAACGGCGCCAAAAACTTGTTATGCTTAGTTTGTGCAAGTGTACACAGTCATTCAAGTAATAAGTAAGTAAATGAGTTATCGTCTCTATAAGGTTGTGTATGTTAATCGATTAATTGTAAAATTATAAGTTAACAATTTCGTGATAAAAACACAATAATTTGAGTGATGATTATTAAACTAGATTAATTTAACTAGATGCAAAATTGATCCCTAATGCAATTTTAGTCTAAGTATGCAAATTATCTAAATATATGAATGAATTCAGTAGCAGAAACACAACTTCAACAATCAATAACATCAATAGGCTAGGATAACCACATTAATCAACATGATTCATTTTCATCATGCTTAACAATGTTTGGAAAACATTCCATGGCAACTCGATCTTTCATGAGTTTGGAAATCAAATTAAGTCCTTTCAGAATCTTTTACTTAGTGAAACATACATTTTAATGATCATATTAAACTAAGGGTTTTTTAGTATTTATATTAAGTCTTTTCAGAATCTTTTACTTAGTGAAACATGCATTTTAATGATCATATTAAACTAAGGGTTTTTTAGTATTTATGGGAAGTAACAAGGACGGGTTAGGTTTGAAATAGTTTAATCACATAAACCTAAAAACTATGCAAGATAATAGAGCTCGTTAAAGTTATTATGAACCTTCGATTAAGTCGGGTTAGGATCTAAATTAAGCATGCACTTTTCAATTATTGCGTCCACTAGCCATCGTCTAGTTAGGATCGCGCAACTAATTCTAATGCATCCAATCACGTATGAATGAAATACATACTTAACTTTAATTCAAAACATGATCGATTAAGGCACGAACACCTTAAACATGAATCAAACAAATCTCATTGAATTAATGCAATTAACCTAGCTAAACAGATTTAAGCTACCATTGTTGATGTCAGTATCACAAAGCATATTGCAAACATAATTAATTTAAAACAACAAGTAAGGGAAGAATAAACTATATTTCAAGTCGGTTGTCTCGCGGACTCTGATTGAAGGTGTTTTCCTCCGCTCCTCCTGTTGCACTTTTGCTAATGGCTCCTCAAGGTGATCGACTAAGAGATGATCTCTTCAAGGCTTTTGCTGGCTAAAAACTAAGGGAAAAATGGAATGATGGGTGTGGTGGATGAAGAGATAAAGAAAGGGAATGAAGAATGTTGTGAAAATGAGGGATGAGTAAGGGATGATTGAAAAGGTGAGATAGATGTCGTATTTATACTTGAAGTAGGTGGGAGAGTTTACTAAAAATAGCAAAAAACAATCCCTTGGATTTCTCCTTCCTATAGCCGGCCATGATATGTGGAAGAGACGATGGTTTGGTTTCTTGATTCAAGCATGAAATCATGCTTAAATCATGTAAGGAGTGGATGGTTTCTCAAGCAAATCTTGTGTGTCAATTTTCAATGCTCTTCTAAGTTTGATGACCTTCAAATAATTGTACCAAAATTGATTTCTTGGCTGCCCAATTGTGGTTGCCAAATTGGGCCTCTCTTCCCTTGAACTGGACGGTTAATAACCCAACTAGCTTGTAGACTTGACCAACATGTATCATCTTTCTTTATTGGGTTAAGATGGCATCTTAATGACCCATTAAGCTTGGTCTTGCCATCCAACACATGAGAATAATAATTCTATATAATTGTAAATGTGGTGAAAATTACTAGAAAAATCCTATATAATTTCGAGTTTACAGTGTATTATCAAATGATGCCATGGGGCCTCACCCAATTGGTCCTACACATATCGTATTCGCTCGCAAGGTGGGCCTTGATCTGCCAGTCTGGTTTGCAATAAGACTGCATTACTGAAGGCATCACAAATAAAGCTTCTTTTTACATTTTCATATGGCACAGATTTGTCAGTACCGAGATCGTATAGCAGGAAGGTATTAGACAGTGACCATACTCACGCCTGCAACCCAACTTATCACACCTACCCAGACTCTATGAGCCAACTCATCACAGCAGAGACACTTATGTAAATCTTATTCATAATTATAACAGAATCATATTTTCTAACACATAATTCCCCATACAAGTATATTACACATCATCCTACCATGCGACACGTTTTTCATAGGAACGTCAACCATAACATAATCAACATAAACTGACATGCAGAAGTCAGGTTCAGAGGCTCACTAGAGACCTACCTTTACTTTGACCTGGAATTTTTGTTTTGATTATCTTTCCTAATACAAGAGTAGCAACTGCTTAAAGATTTTCATTAGAATCCTCATTAAATGCATCTTACTAACATTTCAACTACAGGCGACCCCTATTTAGGAGCTTCTTAGAACACTCTTCCTTTCTATAATCAAAATATGCAAAGCTATAAGACTTACCGAAAGGCAGAATCATCTACTCACTAGACAATATCTTAGTCCAATCTTCATGAAGAAGAAGAAGAAGAGAATGTTGAGGTTAGAAAGAAGAACTTGGACATTAAGCGAATAGAAAAATCATCTGAAACGTTCCCTCCCATAAGCATACTCTCGTTCTCCCAGATTTCCCTACCAAATCCAAGGTAGGTAAAAAACAATCTGGTGAAGGTTAACCTTACTTTTTACCAGTCATGGGGAGGGTCAAATCAATCTAATTGACTCCTATTGAGAAATGGCCAGCCATGTTGCTTGTGATGATTTCTTTAGTTGGCTTATTTTAATGTACAAGAAATCTTTCATACATCTTGCTACTCTACTATTTACGCTTTTCTTATCTTCTATTGCTGAAGAATCCCAACAACTCCCAACTAAACCCAATACAAAATCCAATTGGACAGTACTCATACAAATCGGGCGTATCATATCTTAGTGGTGACTCACGTTCGGTATGATATTGAAGACAATTAAGTCTCCCACAACTTTCTCATTCACTTGACAGGCTCTTAGTACTCAAACAAAACTCTAAGGCGTACCCCCTCATAGGCGCGCACATTCTTGGGCATAATCTTTCTTCTATTGGAAGCATCCTGTGATCAATTCCTTAGCTACTACCAATGAGTGAAATCTTTAACGTTAGTATGCACCTATACTCTAACTCGCCATCGGGCCAACAAGATAGCAGATTATGTCACCACAGCACGCCCAATAGTTTACATACCTACCTTACTCATCTTTTCAAATCCGTTGATTTTTGAGGTGTGACACTTGATCTTCTTTTCTAAACCTTCAATATGTGTCAAAACCTCTTAAAGACCACTATATTATAGATCTATCTTTTCCAGAAAAATCAAGCTTGTATGATCACATAAAAAGGGAAAACAACCAATTCATTAAATTTCTTTGAGGATTTGTTAAACTAAGTTTAAAAACTTTTTAATTAGATAAAAATGAGTTAAAAACCACTTTAAAATAGTAACTTAGCTTAGTATTTCGAAATCTATCATTTTCAAGCTAAAAATTGATTTAAAATCACTAGATCTATTGAAATCTTGATTAAATAAATCAAAACTCGAATTGAATTAACAACATACTTAGTTTAATCTTAAAAAATAAAAAATTTACCTCAATTTGAAGAAATCAATGAATTGAGGATCAAATTTGAGCTAAACTTGATAAGAACAATGGTGACATTAAAGGAGAAAAGATGAGTTTTCTTTAAAATTGAAGGAATTTGTGTTTAGATGGCTAGAAAATAATAAAGGATGAATCGATTTGAGAGCAAAACTTTAGATATAGATTTTAAAAGAATTTTGATCATGTATAGAATTGGGAGGGAAGAGACGGTGGGGGTTGTTTAAATAGGCAACCAATTTTTAAAAATTGGGCAATTTCCCTTTTAACCATCTCCAATTTCTCCGATTTTCGAAATCAATCCTTGTTTTCAAATAAGACTCATTTTCTATTTTATTTTTCAAATCTGATCTAGTTTTAAAAATCCCTTTTAAGCAAATTAGTTCCTGGATGCCTAGTTTTAATTTCTTAACCTAAATTTTTAATTCTAATTACTTTATTATTTTATTTTATTTATTCCTAATTATTTTAACATCTAGCCTAATTCTGATTTCTGGTTCACTAACCATCTATTTACTAACTCGATTCTACTAAACCAATTTTTGGAGTGTGACATAAAGTGCTATGATCTAGCTAGCATTATACCGAGCTTAGGTATCTAATATGCTTAGATAAAAATAAGGTAAGCTTAGTCCATTTCATTTGAACTTACTAAGCATTTTATATTCTTACTCTCATTGTTTTCTTTACCTTGTATATTGTCACCTTGCAGAACTCACCAAGCTAGATCATCTCGAAGCTCACACTATCATTGAATCGGTAGTTATATGATTATTTTGAGTTTAAGGTTGTGGCATGTATATAAGGGTCTTAGTGTGCTCTTTGGCATTCTGAAACTTTTACTACTTGGAAAATGTGACATAGCCATCTTGTGTAATATATTTCCTTATGACTAGGTAAATGTATTGTATTAGTCATGTTTCATGCTAGATTAATTGATGATATATGCTTATATGTTTGGCAATTGAGATGCTATAAAATGAGGTAGAAAAGGTAGCCAAGTTAATGAATGGTTGAAATTGACATACTTGAAAGGGATGTTTGGAAGTATGCTTGAAATTTGTAGTTGGTACTTGATTGTTGTTTTAACACCCCTCACCTGTCTCCATCATCGGATTAGGGTTACAAGATGCTACCACACATAACATAATGAAATCATGCTATATCAATGTAAAATTTCTCAAAACGATCAATAATCATCAAACTTATAACCAAAAATAGGTTATTCATATATTATCAGGGTTAAATCAAACTTAAAAAAGCTCTAAAAAAGTTCACCACATGACCTAAACATAGTTACCAAATCATCTCAAAACATAACACAACTAAATCTTAACATTCTATGCCATTTCAAACACAAACTTATACTTACACACACTTGTAACCAAAATATCTATTTACATGCCACTTATAATCTAACACAAAATGATAAAAAATCTATCAAGTCGTTGAATGGATACTGTGAGTGCCGGCTTGACTTCCAACTGATAGCAACTTCCGAAGATCTACAAGAAACCAAACAGAGTAAACGTAAGCAACACAATGCTTAGTAAGTTTGTACGAAAATTAGCTTAGCTTACCTAGTTTAATGTAATATAAACATTGAACATACAATTATATAATCAAGAACATGTGTTCGTTGATGGCCAATGCAAATCACAAATCTCACAAGGTTAGCTCCTACACAATTGAACACATAACTATTCCATGTTTATAAGCATATACAAGTAACCGCACTTGATACACTTATCCTTATTCACATATAACACTTTTCCATTTCATATAACCATTTTCCATATCATTTATTCATATGTCATTTCACATATATATTTTCCATTTCATATATCTATAATCCACCAAATAAACTATAGCGAAATAAAATTGGATACACAAGATAACAATGTTCACACGAGCTTTGAAAATGGGCTTGCTCACACAAGCTATGGGTTAGGATGATAAGGCTACAAGATGCTGCTCACATGAGCTATGAAGAATCTGCAACAAATGCAAGACCTTAGCAATCAGTAGGACATCCAAGACCAACACTTGAAACAATGATAACTCTAATGACATGTTACCGCCTCCGAATGTACTAACCTCCAGAGTGTGAATACTGCAATAAAATAGAGACTTATAAGGCGTTATCTGAAAGTATATGGGTTGAGTTGTAATATAGATTTTACAACGAAATAGGTGAGTACTCCGAGGATTCTACCCAAGTGAGGCGAGTACTAAATCAATCTTAACCTAAACAATTAAAGATCTAATTAATACTTTAAGTCAGATATAGTACGAAAGCAAAATAAGAGATAATTTTAGGGTTTCTTAAACAAAATAAAATAAAATAAAAGAATTGAATTTCAAGATATATAAAGAATAAAGTGGATCAAATCTGAAGATGGGTGATTAGCTCACTTCAGCAATCCCAATCAACTTTTGCCTCAGGATCCTCATCAACCAACTAGTTGCTACCCTAGCAGGATCATCCGATCTTCCACTAACATAATAGGTCAGCAATGACTACTTATCTTTTGACTTTAGAGTCTAGACTGGCTTGGGGTAAAGGTGTTCACGAATAGGTAATACCAATTTTCGATTAATTCCCACATTGATGACTACCCGGGGTTGTCAGGCCTAAGGTTTGTTGCACGTTCTTCTTTTCCCAAATAATTGATCCGTTGAGTAACTAAAAAATAGTTAAGAGATCATGCTTCCACTTGCTAATCCCCTATAGAAGGATTAGTTCCTCATGGCTTTCATAAACAACATGGAATATATGGAAGAATTAATCATATGGAATGGATATTGATATTGATAATAAGCACAAATCCACAATAGTTGGTATCCTTTATAAATTAGAACTCTTGAAAGAGACAAAAAATAAATAAACTAAAAATATGAACACATAAAGAAAGCAAGAAAACAAAACTTAAACGCAAATTGAGAATCTAAGCTAATGGGATGTTTCCATAATGTGTGCCAAAGGAGCCTATTTATAGCCTTCAGGTAGTTGTCATCCTTATTCGTAGGTTAGCTGATGTTCCCGAGCTTTAAGTTCGATTGTGAAGACCAGAACACCCCTACTTTGTGTTTTATTCTCGTCACAGAGTCGATGTCGTGACACACCAGAACCTGTGTCGCGACACAATAGCCAATCTACTCATTTGCAGCTGTTTTCAACAGTATGTGGCGACATCCTCAGTCTATGTCGCAACATTGAAGGCAGTTTCTCACTTTCTCTGTTATGCTCTCTATGTTGCAACATTGGATCTCCCATGTTGCAACATAGGGTCCAATATTGACCCGAAATGCCTTCTAATGGCCTCCTACACACTCACAAAGTACGTTAGCTATTCCTTAGTCCTTATTCGACCCTTAAGGTTAATAAAAGACTCAATGTGCAGATTTTATTGAATTTAAATAAACTAAAAAAACTAAATTAAAACATAATGAAAACTTGTATTCAAGCTCCTTAAATGTGAAAACTAGTTTAGTTTGCTACACTGAATCACGGCAGATCAAACTCCCCCACACTTAATTCATTACTTGTACTCAAGCAACATAAACAAAAATGACAAAATAAAAATGACGACCCTTGAACAAGTATGGTACAAGTATTAATTTCGGAGCATATGACTTAGTGTAACGCATAGGTTTGTGCAAGTGTACATAGTCGTTATCAAGTAATAAGTAAGTATCGAGTTATCGTCTCCACAGGGATTGTATTTGTGCTAAKTCACTTAATTTGTAAAATTATATTAACAATTTGGTAAATAAAAGCACAATATAGTTGAGAAGTGGTGATGAAAATATATTAAACTAAATGCAATGATCCCTAATGCAAATTATCCTAAGTATGCAACTATATGAACGAAATATATTTTAGTAAAATTAAACACAATTTGTAACAATTATAACATAAATAAACTAAGACAATTACTTTAATTAAACTCAATTTATTATCAACATGCTTAA
>CM025152.1:15241879-15257565 GCA_013467495.1 Gossypium gossypioides
TAATCGGTAAAATTTTCTTAACGAAATTTTTATACAATATTCCTATCATACGGTAGACCATAAAATAATATTAAAATAAATTTTCTTCTGGACTCGAATTTGTGGTCTCGAGACTATTGTTCCGATTTCACTGAAAACGGGCTGTTACAAATATTATATGATATGAAATGTTTTAAATTTCTGTCAATTTGTTCTGTAAACTCTGGTAATGCTCCGTAACCTTGTTCCGGCGATGGATACAAGTTAGGAGTGTTACAACAAATGCATAAAATAAAGAAAATTCACTAAAAAGATAAATAAATGCAAATTAGATTCAAAACAAGCAATCAAAATTAAAATGCAATATTTTATCTAAGTATCATGTAAAATGCTAAATGTTTGGGTCTAAAATATGTAAAATATAGGTACTTATCAAAGCAGAGTTTAAAATATTTTTAATGTATAACAATTTTGACTTATACAAAGCAACTAAATTCACACTAGTATTGTAGTAATAAAAAGGTTAAAATTTGTTGTTATTCTTTGTAGTTTTATAAAATTTGAAATAAGTTAGGTACTTAAAAATTTAAAAATTAAGTTCTACTTTTTTGTTTAAAAATTTCAGTCTAGTTATTAAAATCATAAGTATTTTTTTGTTAAAATTTATTAACTTGAAATTTGATTAGAATATCTTTATATGATATGACATATGATTAACATAAAATAAATATGTTAAATTGATAAATTTTGACAGAAATAAATAATTTTTAAATTAAAAAAATAAAAAAATTGAATTTTTAACTTTTTAAAATAAAGAAATCAATACAAATCCATAACATATTTAACCTAATAATAGATTTCATATCCTATCTTTGACATCGGTAGATCACACCAGTAATTATTTAATTTAATTCAAGTGAAAAATATAAATTTAATGACGATATTACCCCTTACCAAATTTTCCATTCCCATCCCAATAATGCCTCTCCCTGGGCATTTCCCTGAATAATTATTTTTTTTTCATATATTTCTCTAAATTGTTTTATAATTTTTTTGAGTAGAATGTTTTATAACAATTTAATTTATCCTCCATATTTATTTGATTTCTTCCAAACTGGAATCTTGACACATTGGTCTTCTCCTCAGTGCATCTTTGTCTCTCACACCTGACATGGGAGCGATTTTTTTAAATTATTGATCACTACTCTTTCAAAATAACCAACGACTTTCTCTCTCTAGGGTTTCGAAGGGATACTTCCACAGATACATTTCTCTTCTCCTCTGTGTATCTTTGTCTCTCACACCCCATTCTGTACTGTCCCTACAGCTTACAGAACAAGTTTCCGAGTTTATTGGATTCCGTAGGTGAGGGAAAAAAGAGGACATCAGTTTATTTTAACCGCTTCAATGGCCTGTTTGATCTTCTTTTAGCTGTAATTTCACCGTAGATTACATGTTTCCGGTGAGTTTGAAGCTAATTTCGTGTTCCATTATTTATTTGTTTATTTATTTTGCTGGTCGACGGTTTCGTTTTTTCTGCCTGAAGGATGGCGTTGCTTGCGTATAATTAATTTGTTGGTTAGGGTATTTCGAATTGTTTTCTTACTTCGCTCACCAGTTAGACGTAGTTTGTATTTAAAAAAATTTAAGCATGAGGCAAATAAGAAAAAGAGAAGGGAGGAAAGTCTGAGAGAAAAGAGCAAAAGCTGTTAGGTAGGTTTTGTTCTTAATTTGACGAAGTAGCCATTGTATTTGTGTTTAGCATTATTGATTAGTGAATTTGTTTGCTCAAGAGTGTATAACTTTCACTTGTTTTCATTTTATTTACCTTTTGGTATAGGTTCAAAATTCATGGTGTTTGGTAGATGCTGAATGATTGCTAGTATGGACTTAAATGCTTCCCCATTACCTGAAGATGATGAAGAAATATATGAAAGACATATAGAACATTACTCCGTAACAGAAGAACACGTAGAATCTGCAGTTGAAATTTCAAGGAGGGTACGTCTGGAATTTTCTCTTCTGGCTTTCTCTTGCTTTCTATGTAAAGGATGCATTTAATTGCTCTTGATATGTATCACTGATTGGAAATAATGCCTCCCTTATTTATTTTCTCAATCCTGGTGAAATGATTTAGGCACTTCCTGAATGAATTTTTTTTCGGGCATTGAGGGATAGACGAGATAGGCTGTAGCTAAGACAAATATTATTGGATTCATGTGCATATGGTGTGTTGAAGTTGTCTGTGTTAATGTTGTTGATTGTCTGGGTAATAGCTACTTATTGGCAAGGTAACATGGATGACTGATAACACACTGAGGCATTATCTCTTGTATATTCATTATACTAGAAACTGTTTTCTCTTGTGCAAGGCAATTGTTTAGATCTTCTTATATTTAGCAGATTTGTGAGCAATTGTTCCTTGCATTTTTAAAAAATAGTTGTGTTCATAATTTTGATTGTTATCATACATGCACATTGAGGGATAGACGAGGTAGTGCTGTAGCTAAGACAAATGTTATTGGATTCATGTGCATATGATTTGTTGAAGTTTTCTGTGTTAATGTAGTTGATATTCTGGGTAATAGCTACTTGTTGGCTAGGTAAGATGGATGACTGATAACACACGGAGGCATTATATCTTGTATATTCATGATACTAGGAAACTTTTTCTCTTGCGCAAGGCAATTGTTTAGATCTTCTTATATTTAGCAGAGTTGTGAGCAATTGTTTCTTGCATTTATGAAAAATCAGTGTGTTCATATTTTTATACATGCACATTTGCTTCCTTTTCTTTCTGCATCTTATGCTTCTCCCATATGTTTTCTAAGTTGAGCACATCATGCTGTGTTTTATTTGTCTTACTATTGAAAAAGTTCATAATTGTTATTTCTGTGCATCACTGTTCATTCATGCATGGTAATGGAATATGCTTCTATTAGGAACGCGAGGAAAGACGGAAGAAGTTGAAAAGAGACCGACCAGATGATCACCCAGTACATGTCTCTCAGCCTCAAGTACTTGATCACTTTTATCAAAATAGGAATCCCAAGTTTTATGATAAAAGTAGACTCCCTCCTGGTAAGATCCTTGACATTGCACAATAATTGCTCTATGTTTTCTTGTTATTGTCTATGTGAATAACATTGGTCTTCCATAACTTCGATTGCCATATACTGTCATGTTTTTTATTGTGTTAGTTATGCCTCTGTATCTTTTATTTGTCTTTTTAAAAAAAAAAAAAAAGAGATTGCTGTTAGCAATGGTTTTATGTGTCAACAAATTACTGAAATGGTATCCAACAATGTCAATGATCAAGATAACTGTTCGGTCTATTTGAATGATTGTTTCAGGCTCTAAGAAACAACAAAAACTACATACATGGATTTTAACTTTTACGTGTTTCGTTTTTGTGGCCAAACTGACTATCTGAATTTATTTGAAATTTCACATTCATGTTGTTGCTTAAGTCATTGTCTTTTTTTTTTGCAGGTTGGTTGGATTGTCCTTCTGCTGGTCAGGAAATAGGTTGCATCATTCCTTCTAAGGTTCCGCTTGGTGAATCTTATAATGACTGCATTCCTCCTGGTAAAAGATACTCTTTTAAACAAGTGATTCATCAGCAAAGAGTTTTAGGAAGAAAGGTATATAGAAAGTGTTGCATTTCTTTTCTCATTTCAGAGCTAATACCTTGTTGATTTTCCCATCTAATGTAAAGTAGATCTCTTCTGTAATTGTCTTGACCCTGTAAACATCATGTCCAAATCCTTGTGGAATATTCTAGAAAACCTCAGATATGTTGGGTCATCTTAACCTTAGAATTAGAGAATGCATATAGGGACTAAGGTCATTATACATGTAAGGTAATGGAATGGTTATAGATTTTGCTACTGTTTGTTCTAAGGCTTGAACCGGTGCGTTTCTGCATGTCAGACAAACTAGTTAGATATCATTTTCTGTTAGATTAGACCTGTGAAGTAAGATTTTTAATTGGAGAATAATTTTTATGTTACCTGTGATGTTCTGGTTTCAGCTTGGTTTAGTGATTGATTTGACAAACACATCTCGTTACTATCAAACTACAGACCTGAAGAAAGAAGGTATTAAGCATGTAAAGGTGAGCAGATAGTTATTGTTGTTTAATGTTTTTCTTATTGTTTTCTTTGCAGCTCTGGTTTTGATTTTCTGTTTTTTTTCTAGATTCAATGCAGGGGAAGAGATGCTGTACCTGATAACATGTCTGTTAATACTTTTGTTTATGAGGTAGATTTTGCTTTATACTTGTGCATCATTTCTAGAATCTCCAAGAGAATCTGCCTTTATCACTTCTTAAAATGTGATTCCTGGAATAGATTTAGTCCCAACTCCAATGCTGCATTTATCACATGATGACAGAAGTTGTGGTTGGTATTATATGTTTTCTTATCATCATGGCAAAGCCAACAAACTACCATTTTGTAATCTCAAACATAAATTAGACCTTATCTTATAATCAGTACCGTCTCCTTACTTGTCTCATATTCATCTAATTCTAGTACATTTGATGATCTACAGAGGGCTTGCTCATTACAAAAAATGAGCTAATTGTTCTTAATTTATTGCAACCATTTATGAAAAGTTTCATTTAATTTGTTTATCAGGTGTCACAATTCCTCCTACGTCAGAAATCAAAGAAATATATTCTTGTCCATTGCACACACGGGCATAATCGCACTGGATACATGATTGTTCACTATCTCATGCGATCACAATCAATGTCTGTTTCTCAGGTCAGTTATTTTTATATTTTATCTTTTTCAATATCATTTTGGTATTCATATTGGAGTAATGTTTTTGTTTTGCCTTTTGTGCAGGCAATAAAATTTTTTTCTGAGGCACGTCCTCCTGGAATTTACAAACCTGACTATATTGATGCCTTGTATACATTTTATCATGAAAGACGGCCTGAAATGGTTATCTGCCCTCCAACTCCTGAGTGGAAGAGGTCTTCTGATCTTGATCTCAATGGTGAAGCAGTCCCAGATGATGATGATGATGGAAGTCCAATTGCATTACCTGTACGAAATTCCTTGCAGTATCTTTTATTTCTCATCTTTTTTGTGTATTATTAATTGTATTAGCAGGAATAAAAATGGAGTCTGGTATTTACAAAAGCTTTTTAATAACCTCTACTTTCTCCTGTTGGAAAAAGGTAAGGTTTTGTTTGGTTTTTGAAATATTTTCTAATTTTATTTTCTATTTTCTTTTCAAAAAATAGTTTTCATTTTTTATTTTTTGAAAATTGAAAATCATGTTTGGCAAATAAAAATAAAATTTGTTTTCAATAATGAAAATATGAAAACTTGTACGGTGCGCTATATATTTTATAATAGAAGTTATATGCATTGTATCAAGTTAAGCTATAGAGCTAAGATATTGCTAATTGATACTAAGGCAAACTTGTCTATGTTTCTTCTAGTTTCGCATATGATGTTTCAGTTTTGCTCAAAATTCTGGAATTCCTGTTTATATTTGACATTTAATAAGCATTTGTCATTTCAGGAGAATCATGAAACGGATGTAGTGTTGACAAATGATGACATTTTGGGAGATGAAATACCTCAGGACCAGCTGCAATCACTGCGCTTATTCTGCTACCATACATTGAAGTTAAATGCTGGGGTATAACTTTGAAAGCCGATACATTTTCTTTGATATTTAGCTACTTATTCCCATTGTCTAGACTATGAGATTTGGGGACAGCAAGTTTTATTAAATTTGTGACAATTATAGCTTAGCTTTTTTTATCCACTTCCTATTTCTTAATTGCTTCTTTGCTTTCTCTGTGATAATTATGTGGAGGACAATTAAGTGATGAGAGCACTTTGAACATGAGAGAATGACTGTTGTAATGATAATATCTGAAAAATTATAAGAACATTTTCTCTTAATGGTAACATTAAGATAACTTCTGTTCATAAAACCAAAAATTATTGAAA
This sequence comes from Gossypium gossypioides, assembly GCA_013467495.1. Taxonomy (NCBI): domain Eukaryota; kingdom Viridiplantae; phylum Streptophyta; class Magnoliopsida; order Malvales; family Malvaceae; genus Gossypium; species Gossypium gossypioides. The sequence goes on from CM025152.1 coordinate 15,247,837, forward strand.
ACTTGAGTACCTTTTTTTTTCCCAATTAACTCCTTATTTTGCTTAACATGAGCTTTGACATGGTCATTTCTTGAAATCAGGTTAGAGGAAATGCGCAGTTTCCGGGATCGCATCCGGTTTCACTCAACAGGTCCTTAATATGTTTTGTTTAATTCTGTTTTCTTGGTTTAAGTGGTACATGTCTTTGTCACATGACTAGTTTACCTATATGCTGGTTTCTGTTTGTTCATTTTGTTGACACGGGCAAATTATCTCTTGGATCTGTGATCAGGCTTTAAGCTCTCGCTCTCTCTTTTATTTTTTATTTTATCATGCAGGAGTTTCCTTGTTAAATTAGTAGAGTAAAAGTGCACTGAGATGTGCAAGAGGTTATGAAGCATAAGTATTTAAAAATTAGTTTAGGAATTTGGTGGTCGCCAGTTTGGTAGTTAGGTTTAATGCAGAGGACATTTATCGAGAATATGCATCTACATTTTAAATAACTTTTTTATGAAAATACTTTCATTTTCCTAAGGTCTTATGCTGACACGTTGTTATTTCTCTTTTTCCATTATTTCTGGGGATTTGCTTGGTCCTTGGTGATAATGGAAGTATTCATATCGTCCATTGTACATAAAAATTAATAGTGAATAAAGATAAGGTAAAGATATGTCTGAAGGTACGCCACTGGTTCGGAAAAGGTCCTGAAGCTTGCATGAAGAACTTACCATTGTAGAGAGTAGTTTTCTTTTACTTTTACTTTTTGATCCTTTTGTGTATATGTTTTCTGCCAGAATCTTATATAAAATTCTCTATTTTGTGCTTGCAGGGACAATTTACAACTTTTAAGGCAACGCTATTATTATGCCACTTGGAAAGCAGATGGAACACGATATATGATGTTGATAACTGTTGATGGATGTTACTTGATTGATAGGAGCTTTAATTTTCGAAGGGTTCAGATGAGGTTTCCATGCAGACACCCAACTGAAGTATGTATAAGCATATCTTTTTTTCTTTCTTTCTAAGGAACATATTGGGAATTTAGTGTCTCTCCATTCATGATGCTTATTAATTCGACACAACTTTCTCACCTGTAAGGGTATAGGGGATGGAACTCATCATTTCACATTGCTTGATGGCGAAATGGTAATTGATACCTTGCCAGACTCTCAGAAGAAAGAGAGAAGATATCTCATTTATGATATGATGGCACTTAACCATACGCCTATCATCGAGGTTGGTTGTGCTTATTTATTACAAGTTCTTTTTCTTAATTGTTTGTCCACTTTAGCATAATACGAAATTGATGGTATTTTTCGAAACAGTTATCTTATCATACTCTATTGTAGGCTTTTGGAGACTATATTTTGAACATCATGATTAGGCTTGTAGAAATGCTTTAATGATCTCAAGACTTATTTTTGTTTTGGATTTTGATCTCCCTAACCAAAATTTTCAGTAAGCATTATTTGATGTTGGTGGGAACCACTTGTCATCCATTTGGGGGAATGGAAGATAACAGTTAAGTTACTTAATGGTTGTAAAGTAATTTGTCAAAGGAGTTTGTGTTGGTTGCCGTTATTAGTTTCTGTTTGCTTCTTTTCTAGATTTTTTTTTGGTTTTAGTTTTGTAGATTCAAGAAGGGATTATTAGATGAAAAAGTGCCATTTAATTTTCAGAATCATGTTATATCTCCATTTTCTCTTGTGAAAAGAAAACCCATAAAACATATCTAGTAATCCTATAAATTGAAATTGATGCAGCGGCCTTTCTATGAGCGATGGAAAATGCTGGAGAAAGAAGTGATTGAGCCTCGAAATTATGAACGGCATAACATCTACCAAAGCAGGAATCCTTATTACCGTTATGACCTTGAACCCTTTAGGGTATGTATTGAGGAATATCGGTTTGTAATATATTGATCTATTTTTACCTCTGTGAGATGGCCTAAGATTTTGCTTAATCTTTTATCAGGTGCGGAGGAAAGATTTTTGGTTGCTCTCTACTGTAAATAAGGTTTTGAAGGAATTTATCCCCAAGCTCTCTCATGAGGCAGATGGCCTTATTTTTCAGGTGATTGAAGAGGATTATTGGATTAATCTCTAATTTTTCATAGCTTAACTCATACAGTCATCCAATATTTATCCTTTTCAGTTTCTTACTCTACATCCTGTTAATTCATGCATCTTTACACTGAAGATTGGTTCAGTTTCATAGGCCTGCTCTGTGGGAAAAGAATGTTATGCATTTAGCTGCACTTGGTTACTGATTTTATTTTATTATATATTTTTTCAGGGCTGGGATGATCCTTATGTACCTCGTACTCATGAAGGTCTTCTGAAGTGGAAATATGCTCGGCTGAACTCTGTTGATTTTCTATTTGAGGTTGTCTTTCTCGTTTTCTTTTAATTGGTTTTTGTTGTTAAATTGGCTCTTTTTGGCTTTAAGAATTTGTTGATATTCATCCTTAAACTGAAAGCTTTATGTCTTGACAGATTGGTAGTGACGATCGTGAACAGCTTTTTCTGTTTGAACGGGGGAGAAAGAAGTTGATGGAAGGGAATAAAGTTGAATTTAGAGGTTGCCGTGAAGTGATTGTGTTTATTCCCTTTTTTTTTGTTTGTTTTATTTGAGATCAATAATATTGATTTTTATTTTTCTCACTTTTATGAATTACTTGCAGATGTTCCAGATCCCCCTTCTTCTTTCTCTGGGAAAATTATAGAGTGTTCTTGGGATCCTGATGAACATGTGTGGGTCTATATGCGGATCAGGACAGATAAGTCGACTCCCAATGATATCAATACTTTTAGGAAGGTCCGACTCATTTGCTGATTTGACAAATAGTTAAATTCTTTCCTTATCTAATAGCAGAAAGTAAAAGCTATTTGCTTATGCAAGAACAGGTTATGCGAAGTATAAGGGATAACATCACAGAGGAAATCTTGTTAAATGAGATAAATGAGATTATTCAGTTGCCCATGTATGCTGATAGAATAAGGATTGACAGCAAGGCACGCATGCATGCAAATGCAGCGCGACGCAGGTAACCAAACAGCATGCTGGCTGGTGTGTAGTTGATTTGATTGAGGTATTGGGTGCTTGGGTGTGCCTTTGATTGCATGCGTGGTCCAAGTTTCTGTTGGTTGCAACTTGAGAGTTATGTGCATACCTAAGCTGGTGAGGGCATCATGTAATTAGCTATCTCTGCTGTTAGTCTTGTAGGGTGAGTTGTATGATCCAGGGTGGTACATTAGTTGAATAGTTGGGCCACATTCAGGTTGGAAACTATTTTTCTTACAGTCGTTCAGATGAAGAGGATTAGAATTAGGGTAACCAATGTATATTAGTGTATTTCTTTTTCTAGTTTCTCCCCTGTACTGGTGATCCCTTGAGTAATATTAGAAGTAGCCATTTTCCTGTCTTCTGTGACTATTTTGCTGGGTTTTAAGTGATACTCTGAGTTGGGCCGAGTGGTAGTAATTGAAAAGAAGTTGATGAGCCGTTAGAAGGTAACTAAACTTGGCTATTCGTTTGGTTAGGTTGGAATTTACGTTTTGAATAACACGTACTTTGGACAAAATCAACTCAATAAGTGTAAATGGCGATTCTGTTAACATATGCTATTTTCACTCTTACTGATACAGTGCCAAACAAATGAAATAACAACTGCCACAATCAATCACCTTAATTTATTTTTTAATTGAAATGCGATTGATCTTAAAAATTCTTTTTATATCCAAAATAAATTTTTTTAGGGGAATTGAATCAAATCACCTGTTTTTAATTCATTGAATCATCGATTAAACAATAAATAAAAACTAACCAGTTGAAGTCACCCCATTCAATCCCTACAACTGGGTTTATAAAATTTTCTATCATCTCCTTTTCCCATTTCCAAATTTTCTTTCATCTGCAAAATAATTCTCAAATAATTACGCATTTTTTTATTCTTTTCCCTCCAAAATTTCTGGAGTGAAAACCATCAGACGGTATGATATCCTTCGACATTAGGGTCGTTTGGTTTCTTTTCCTTTTGATTACTCGCTGGAGTTTCACTCATGGCCAGGACTCCAAAAATAAATTCCGTGAACGAAGGGCCACGGACGACGAACTTGGTTATCCCGAAATGTATGTTTGTTTCTACCTTCGTCGATCTTAATATTCTTTTTTTTTTCGGATTTGTCAATTGGATTCAATCAGAGGAGAGGAGCTGTTGTTATAAGAAAATTTATCGTGTTTGAATGTGTAGGGATGAAGATGCCTTGTTGAACACACAATGCCCCAGAAATTTAGAACTTAGATGGCAAACAGAGGTCAGCTCTAGCATTTTTGCCACTCCGTTGATCACCGATATCAATAGGTGAAGTTTTACTCTTCCTTTAAATTTCACGTTTTTTTTTATTGCGTGGTGATCTTTTGATGTATTAAATTTTTTCTTTTCATTTCATTTTCCGAAATCTACTGATTTTATAGTAAATTAATCTTTTGTCATGATTTAGTTGACTCGATTGTGTAATTCTTAGTGACGGGAAGCTTGATATAGTGGTTCCCGCATTTGTTCACTACCTAGAAGTTCTAGAAGGTTCTGATGGCGACAAAATGCCGGGTACTAATCCTTTGTTTTCTTCTGCTCATGTTCGTAAGATAAACTTGTTTATTTAGTTCTGCAATCTGTAGTAATTTGATTAAAGTTGATGTGTTTGAGTTTTCAATAATATGGCAGGTTGGCCTGCTTTTCACCAGTCAACCGTGCATTCTAGTCCTCTCTTGTTTGATATTGATAATGATGGTGTCACAGAAATTGCTCTGGCTACCTACAATGGCGAAGTACTTTTTTTCAGGTTATTTAATTGCTCACTATCTAAAATGCTCCTTTCCTAAGTTGCTACAGGAACTCGTGGTGGTGATGTTTGCATACTAATTTCTCCAAGTTTCTTACTTTTAGGATTTCAGGCTACATTATGACTGATAAATTGTCAGTACCTCGTAGAAAAGTTCGTAAAGATTGGTATGTGGGATTGCATCCTGATCCAGCGGACCGTTCTCATCCAGATGTTCATGATGATGTACTTTTGGAGGAGGCTTCTAAAATGAATGCAATGAGCCGTATGCTATTCCAAGTTTCAATAATTTATATCCCTCTTACTTCTAATTTTGTACTAGTTTCTATGAAAGCTCCCTTGCCCTCTACCACATAATGGTAGTTTGCAGGCCATAAACTGGCACAAAGCATACAGCACATTTCATCGAGGGATTATATTGTTGTGGTGTTTATACTTTGGAGCATTTTCTTATAATGAATCACACCAATCACATCAAAACATCTTGGTTATCCTTGCAGAAATAAATGGAAATGTACCTGAATCTAACCTTACGGGTTTCGTACCAACAGAAAGTCACTCTAGCAAGGATAACTTATCAAATGCAGAGAATGGAAACAAAGTAAATGTAAGTCTAAAAGACAATACAATCAAGCTGCCAACTGGTTACGGTAATTCTTCTTTAAACCCTGAAGCAGTGGGAAGCACTGAAGGACATAAAGGAACAAGTCCTCAGAGACGACTTCTAGAAGATAACAACTCAAAAGGTTCCCAGGAAGGTAGTTCTGATTCAAAAGAGAATGTTCAGGAAGCTACTGTGGAAAATGAACAAGGGTTAGAAGCAGATGCAGATTCATCTTTTGAGTTATTCCGTGATACTGAGGAGTTGGGCGATGAGTATACTTATGATTATGATGATTATATTGATGAATCTATGTGGGGAGATGAAGAGTGGACTGAAGGACAACATGAGAAAAGGGAGGATTATGTGAATATTGACTCACACATCTTGTCTACTCCAGTGAGTATAAATTTCAATTAGACAAAGCGTTTCTTTCTAGTGGAGGACTTTGTTGCCAGACACAAGTAATAACTATTAAAGTCAAACATTTTGCTCTCTTATTGTCAATAGGTCATAGCAGACATTGATAAGGACGGGGTGTCAGAAATGATTGTTGCTGTTTCCTACTTCTTTGACCATGAGTAAGTTCTCTTCTTTGCCTTTCAGTCTTACTTGGTAATCTAGGTTCTCTCTCAAGTGCCACTTGAAGTTCATTTAAGGGAAATTATAGCTTCCCCCCGCTTTTATTTTCCTGTCCATTTCACATTTAACCTTTTTCAATAAGTTTTAAGTTAATTTGTTTTCATGGAAGTAGGGTTGCTTTACAGTTGAAGCTGAAAAACAGACATTATATGTTAGGTATTATGACAACCCAGAGCATATGAAGGAACTTGGAGGTATTGACATTGGAAAATACGTTGCTTGTGGAATTGTGGTATTCAATCTTTATACAAGGCAGGTTAAGTGGACAAGAGACTTAGATTTGAGTACAGATACTGCCAACTTCCTAGCACATATATATTCTTCTCCCAATGTTGTTGATTTGGATGGTGATGGAAACTTGGACATCCTTGTTGGAACTTCATTTGGCTTGTTTTATATATTGGATCACCATGGTAATCCCTTTAGACTGATATTATCTTTTTGACCCCTTTTCCTGTATATCGAGTTTATATTTGTGTTATATGAGTCTGCCATACTTCACAACGTAGCTTGATACATGATTTTGATTTTGCCTCGATTATGTGGGTTTTATATCTGAAAGTATTGGAAATGCCCTTAAGTGGTTTGTCATTCTTGCTTCCATTCCATTCTGAACTTTCTGAAGATTTTCTCCTCAGGCCAGTTGTTTTTTTTTGGTATCTTACATTATTGTTTTTTTCCAATTTGAACTGACTTTAAATTATAAGAAACTTCCTCGATTCTTTTAACCAATTACCCAACTCAATAATTCATTTCATTCACAGGAAATATCAGAAAAAAGTTCCCTCTTGAAATGGCGGAAATCCAAAGTGTTGTAATTGCAGCTGATATCAATGATGATGGCAAGATCGAGCTAGTCACAACAGATACACATGGAAATGTTGCTGCATGGACTGCACAAGGGGAAGAAATTTGGGAAACTCATGTAAAGAGTCTGGTTCCCCAGGTGAGTTGTGGCCTCCTTTCTGTAGTTTTGCCTATACATGGACTGTACGATCCTTTATTAGGTAGCCAGTTTCGAATATGCATTTATAATTTGATGTTCTGCCAGTGCCCTTTTCTCTTTTCTTTGCATATAAATTCATTATTTCGCTTCTTCTTCTTTTTTGTTCATTTCATTGTTTCATTATTACTACTATCAAATATAGATTATACAATTCAGTAAAGGAAAATGATATGTTAATTGGTCTCTATGATACCCTTTTGAAGTACTTTGTTATCATTTTATCTGGATGTCATCTCATTCTTGCAGGGTCCTGCTGTTGGTGATGTTGATGGAGATGGCCACACAGATCTTGTAGTTCCCACGCTCTCAGGGAATATTTTTGTTCTAAGCGGAAAGGATGGTTCCATTGTTCATCCTTATCCATATAGAACTCATGGGCGAGTGATGAATCAAATTCTTCTAGTTGACTTGAGTAAACGAGGGGAGAGAAGCAAGGGACTCACTATTGTTACAACATCCTTTGATGGTTATTTATACCTGATAGATGGACCTACATCGTGTGCTGATGTTGTAGACATTGGTGAAACTTCGTAAGTTATTTGTTATTATGTTCTATGATTCCATATCTTTCCCAATGCTTTTCCAGGTTTCTTTATCTTATGTTTGGACCATTTCTCGGCAGGTATAGCATGGTGTTAGCAGACAATGTCGACGGTGGTGATGATCTAGATCTTATTGTTACAACTATGAACGGAAATGTGTTTTGCTTCTCAACCCCTTCCCCACATCATCCTCTCAAGGCGGGATATAACTGAACCTGTCATATAACCGAGTTCTTATGCATTTGCTAAAAAAATTAAGTATCAATTAATTCTAATTTATTTCAGGCATGGAGATCACTTAACCAAGGAAGAAACAATGGTGCAAACCGGTACAACCGTGAGGGAATATATGTTACACATTCATCAAGAGCTTTCCGCGATGAGGAAGGCAAAAGCTTTTGGGTGGAGATTGAAATTGTGGATAAGCATAGATATCCATCAGGGTTCCAAGCACCTTACAATGTCACAGTAAGCCACCGTTTTGAGCACAAATTACAATTATTAAAGCAATTCAAATGTTCATTTCTTCTCATTTTTTGGATATTATGCTGAAATAATGCAGACAACATTGCTAGTACCTGGTAACTACCAAGGAGAAAGAAGGATAACGCTAAGGCAGATCTTTGAGCGTCCAGGAAAATATAAGATAAAACTTCCAACAGTAGCGGTAAGGACTACAGGGACTGTTATTGTGGAGATGGTGGACAGGAATGGACTCTATTTCTCTGATGACTTTTCCCTTACATTCCATTTGTATTACTATAAACTACTGAAGTGGCTTCTCGTCATCCCAATGCTTGGTATGTTTGGTGTGCTTGTCATCCTTCGTCCGCAGGAGGCCGTGCCTCTGCCATCATTCTCCCGAAACACTGACTTGTAACAACCGCAATTCAAGCTACGGTAGATGCATTTTAATTCTTAGATAGATCCAACCAAATTAGACAGCCAAGTTCCAATTGGTTTTCTGCTACTCTAAGAACTTGGCCTTTTCCAACGTTCTGTTTTGAGTTCTTCATAAAAGAGGTCGAAAATTGTAACATAGTCTGAGTTTTTGGGTTTTATTTTATTTTTTTTTAAATATTTTTATTTTGAAATTAGATAGATCGTTCAATTTGGAATTCTGCTAAGAAAACAGGTTTTTCAAGATTTTTTTTTGTATGATGAATACATGTCTTCTCTAAGACACAAACAGGTCCTTAGAAGTAAAATTTTAATAAGGTAGTGAATTAGTCTGCTCCGTGAAACTAATAAACGCTAATCATCAGTGCAATTTTGATGCCTAACTTACCTGATCGAAATACCACGTATGATATATAAAATCAGAAATTTCTGTCCCTACCTTTTTTCTCAATGTCAACTGTTTGAGAAGTCATTTAGTGCAAAGAAGCCACAGTCAGATTTGATGGACTTGAAGTTAATGACTTAAAAGAAAGAAATCAAACAAGTATGGACTTATGGAATTCCGGCTTTGTAGATTTTGAATGGAATGGCCAAATGGATGTTTGAGCCTAAACTTGTAGATTGAATAAGAAGTCATATTTGAGAATTAATAAGATAATAGAAAAATGAAGTAAATAGAAATATAAAAAATGATAACATTAGCCTACAATCGAGTTCCAACTCCTATAAAGTCTTTAGAAGGATTTCTAAAAACTTCGATGATCGAACTTGAAACTTGAAGATTTGCAATTCTTTTAAAAACTTCAAATTAACAAACTTAAAAAAATACAGCAAGAGAAATATCACTCAATACTCAAAGTAANGTAAAAAGAAAATTTCAACTTTATTCATCGAGCAAGATGGGTTGCCTAGATACACTTAACCATCTAAGTGAAACTGCAATCAATTGAGCCTATAATCGAATTTAGCATTCAATTGAGCCATTGAAATATAATTTTTCACCGAAACCCTTGATGGGCTATTATGTATTGGTGTGGAAAAAATGACAAGATGGTGTTTGATGTGAAAAAATGCTAGTGTGGAAGGTTTAATTTATTTTTTAATTATTTCACGAGAGTTTAATTTACTTTATCAAATTTAGCCTAAAAATAATTAAAATATTGTAACAAATTTAGAAAATAAAAAATAGAAAAACTATAAATATCATTAAAA
>CM025152.1:15274889-15285944 GCA_013467495.1 Gossypium gossypioides
ACAAACTAATAGCCAGCAGACATCAATCACCACCAGGCTTTAAATAACGAAGGTATCCTTACTCTTACTTTTGCTCTTTTAAGTTACTTTTCTATCTATTATGTAATGCCAATGAAAGGATACCATTTACCCTTTATTGGGTTATGAATTCCACTTTTGTAAGCGAAGTTATGTCATGTAAAAGTCGTATACCCAACATACCAGCTTTCAACTCTATTACCAATTGAATTTAGGTTTTAATACATTAAAGTATATGAGCCACACGCACATAGTTCGCTACTTACTTAGAATTGAGGTAAGCCACACTCTGAATGTCATAAGTGAATAAATCTATAAACAAATCTAGGATTTATTTTACTTGGGTCCTATTCGATGTATTATTAGTTTATTCAGTCACATCTGTCTCTATCTTCTAGGAGTCATCCGCTCCGATACCTAAGATAATGTATCTCTCCAATTGGACTTAATAGATGACATAATAGTATTTTAATCGACTTGCTCTATTTCGATTAGACTACGTACTTATTTGGATTATCTACTAATACAAGTTGTCTACTCCTATTATGATCCGACCATATAATGCAACTCAGTATTAGTTAAGTATTAGATAATCAATGAGCTAATATTTTCTTTTATTTTGCTTTGCTTGTAAAAACCGTTGAGGAGATTATACAATAGATATTAAAGATAAAGATGGAATTTAATAAACCAATTTGCTTGAAAAATTACAAGTACATAAGATGCATAAACGTAATCACTACACTAAGGACACTAAATCCTAACAGATAATATGGCTAGAGGAAGGTTCACTTGTATGGTGGTGAGTATTGATCTTAAAAAGCCATTGGTATAAAAATTTCAAATTGAAGATATAGTATAATGAGTTGAATATGAGTATTTAAATGCATATGTTTCAAATGTGGTAGGTACGACCATATGAGGGAGAATGCCTATTGCTAAAATCTAATGAAAAATGAATTTTATGGAGGAGACAATGCCAATGGAACCAAAAATTGGCAAAAAAATAGCCACTAAATAGTTTGGTCTATGAATGGTCATAAATAGGAAGTCATAATGAATGGGTAGGAGAAATGTTGGTGTAAAAGAGGAAAGTGACAAAGTGGTTTATGGTAAGACTATATTTGACCATACTGTTGACTTGGATAACAATTTGAATGACAAGGCATTTGATGAGGATGTAACTATCATGAACAATGATAATCTGATAAGGAAAGCCAATGTAGATTATTCTTTCAATAGGTTTAGTCCTAAAATAAATCTTTGGATACATGGAAGACTAAGGTTGTGGTTGAGTAAAGTAAAGACCCAGATACAACTATAATTATGTTTCTGGCTTTTGAGCTTGTAGCTTGTACGTAGTCTAAAGAGAAAACAAATATTACTATCCATTGCCAAACCCATCGTTTATATTCCACACTAGATAGATCAATAAATACCATTGTATAGGTGGATGAAAATGCAAACCCTAATTCAAAATCGACTAAATGCTCAAATTAGGGCCCAATTTTTTAGTGGTTACTTATATAATGGCCAAACCTTTAAAATTGTTCATATAAAGGCCTAACTTTTACAAAAGTGCTTAAATAAGGGCTTTTCACACAGTTCAACCTAGTTTGAGTAAAAATTAGGTGAATGCTAATAAAATACATGATAGATGAATCATATATAGCTTGAAAAGAAAAGAAAATAATAATAAAACATAGTTTAGACCTAATATGAGACATTTGAGAAGCCTTTATTTGAGTACTTTCAAAAAGTTTTGGCCTTATTTGAGCACTTTCATAAAGATTTGACCCTTATTTGACCATTTTGAAAGGTTTGGCATTCATTTTTGCACTTTTGTAAAGGTTAAGCCCTTATATGACCATTTTGAAAGGTTTGACCCTTATGTGAGCAACCCTTAAAAGGTTAGGCCCAATTTGAGCATTTAGGCTTTGAAACCTATGAATGGCGAGAGTGTAGTAGGTGGAAAAAAATGATTCCTAACAATAGATCTTCTTCATCAGAACCACCTTCTTCGGGTATAATAAAATGGGTGAAGTGAAAAAAAAATTCAAGGAAAAATATAAAAGTAAAACTTAATGGGTTGCAGAAGGTTCTCATTTAGGAAGGAATGCTTGTGATTGTGGCAAATCTTGAAATTGAAAGGAATAACTATGGGATAAAAAAAGAGCCTTTAATGAAGGGAGAAGAAATTGAAGAAAACAACTATGAAGCTTAAAGTTTTAGCTACTTTTTTTCTTCCATTTTTTTTATCATGCAATTAAATATATTTATTTGGAATTGGCAGGGTTGTAGGAACCTTAAGTTCCATATAATTATAAGGCAACATGTTCAGGGATATCAATCTGATATAGTTGCTTTGCTTAAAACCTATATCAGTAAGGTTAAAGTAGACCGAATAATAGTGAAACCTAGCTTTGATTACTTTCATAAGGTTAAAACCAAATGGTTTTCAAGTGGGATATGGATTTGTTGAAATAATTTCTTATATGTTATGGTAATATATAACCATAGCCAATTTGTATGTTTGATGGATAGAGTATGCAAGTTTGCATATTAGCTTCTTTGTGTCTATTGTTTATTGTATCCATCAAATCCAAAGATGAAATTGGTTATGGGATTATCTAAATTTTGTTGTTAAAACTATATACAAATTATGGATCCTTATCGAGGATTTTAATTTTATATAACCTTGTATGAAGAAATAGGGGATCTCTGATGCTTAAAAATGCTTGTAAATTGTTTTTAAATTTCATGTTCATGAAAATATTAAGAATTGAGCTTCAAATGTCCATGTTTTACTTAGTGTTATATTATTTTAGAAAGACTTGATAAATCTCTTACTAATCTTAAGTGGAAAAGCCAATGTCCTAATACCATGGTTTACCATATTTGAATATTAAAGTTAGATCATATACTATTATTGATAATAGTGGGGTAAAATCAAAGATCTAAAGGGGTTAAGCCATTTTGACTTTTCACTGGATGGTTAGATCACCATGATTTCAACGGTTTCTTCAAAAATCCATTGAAGTATTAAAGGAATATTACTAAAACAAAATCTTCTTTTATTAATGATGTGTGTGTATTGAATAAAGATTTTTTTAGGCATTTTATTGGTAGAAAGAAATGGGTTAGTAGAAAATTGAAAAGAATTAAAGTTTCCTTTAAAAGACATTGAAGCTAGGGCTTTGTTAACTTGAATACTATATTGATAATTGAAATAGAAATCGTACTAGACTAAGAGGAACTTTTGCGGAAACAAAATTTGTTAAATGAGTTGTTGGAAAATAGAGACAGAAAGATTAGGTACTTCGATAATCGTACTTTAAATAGAATAAAACAAAACATAATAATTGTTTTTCCTTTGAATAGAGATGATTGGTGCTATGATCAGGAAACAATAAAATGTAAGACTACCAAGTTTTTTCAAAGTTCATAAATAGCTGAGGGATTACCACTGTCTATATGATATGATTTCTAGGATTTTTTAGCTATGGTTATGAAATAATAAATTCATGTGTTTGCTGAGATAAGGTACAATGTGTTTTTATTTGATATGACACCATACAAAGCTTTATGATGAGATGGTTTAAATGCTTAAAATTTTCAAAATTAGAGTATGGTAAGGGGTTCGATATTTGTAAAATGGTTTGGAAGGTCTTTGAGGGTCAACCTCTTAATCTAGATATCAAAAGAACTTTGTTAGTATTGATACTAAAGGTGGAAATTTTGTAGTTGATTTGAAAATTTCAGCCTATAACATCTTGATCGGCGAAGCCTTAGAGTTCAGGTACTATTTATAGAAAAAAGGCTTATAGAATAAAATTTTGAGCAAGTAAGATGTTAAAAATTGACTAAGTGTTTGAAGTCTATGGATACGCCCTTGGGCGAAATCTATATAGGGCGAGCTTGGTGGTTCGACAGACTCTTTTATAGATTATACGCCACCCTAGATGATAGACGTTAATGTTTATTCGTTAGTGTTAAATCCTTAGTTTGAAAGAACTATTAGCTTTATTATTATTTTATTGTTTTGGTTGAATAATTTAGTTGGCCTAAAGATGACTAGTTAGAATGGGACAAGATTTCTAAAATTGAAAGGACGTGCATTTAAGATAAGAGAGAAAGTTATTAGTCACAGCAATCGAAGGAAGGGTAGTAGGGAGGATAAACTTGCCCACTAAGTTTTCCTTTCGTGTGCAATTGTATAAAGTCAACATTGGTTTTCTGAGCAAGTTTTGTGCTCTTTTTTGGCAAACTTTATTTTTTCATCAAAACTTTCTCTGCATTTTCCCAAAAAACTCTAGAACTAAGACTTGCCTGAAGGTTTGGGTTCGCTGTATTCAACAAACTCCATCTATGTTGGTACCTGGTAAATATCGATTAAAATTAAGTTATTTTTATGGTTATTTATAGGGCCTTAGGGTTTTATGCTTTAGGGTTAGTAAAAGTGAAAAAGGAGGAAACTTTTAGATTATAGGTTTCCTGTTAAGGTTCTTATTTAGTTTATGGTAAAATGGTTTGATAAGATAACTCTTGATGTTATAGCTCAAGAAACTCTTGAAAGCTCCTGAGGTAAACGCAAGAGCCCTATTGTCTAAACTTTTCTGGTGCGTTCCTTCATACTCCATGCGTGTGTAATGCTTTTGTTCTTTTTTTGTTCAAGGTAAGTATGCCTGTTTTGTGAAAGTGAAATGTTTGCACAAAAGTAACGAATGTTTATTGTGAAAGGTTTGGTCTGGCATATCTGTATAAACGTTATAAAAGTATTGCTTCGTGTTGAGTCAATACCCCTTTTACTCTGAAAAGAACCATATGGTCTGAATAAATGAAATGAATTCATGGCGTTGCCTTCAATGAAATGACCATTGAACTGGCAGATCGCGATACATGAAAATGATTATTTAGCCTCTGGTAGGGCAAGTGTTATTGCAAACCAAATTGGCAAAACATGACAAAGGAAATATAAATGAGCGAATGATACGATCTCTAATCACAGACTAGGGTTTTTGGCTAACACGGAGAAGGTTGTCTGCATGAATGCACGGGAGTAGTGAATGCACCAAAGGATCATAGTCTGTTATAAAGTCTGTGTAAGTTCGGTATTCGCCAATGGGTGAATTGTGTAAAGCCTACTTGTGTATGGTATTCGCCAATGGGAGAACTGCATGTCTCACTGAGTTGGAAAGGTTGTTTGTCTTATGTATAGTTATCTTAGTGTCTGCTCTAGAACTTGCTAAGTTCTTTAAACTTACTCTGTTACCTTTCCTTCTAAGAACCATTAAAGAAGTGAAGGATTCACCAAGGACTATGCCAAAGGATATTTATTGTTGTGAGGCTTTTAATGATTATGTATTATGCATGCAATGGGGGTGGCATTAAGGCTTAGGATTTTGAAGAACGATATTTTGTAACTAAAATTGTATTTGCTGAACTATGATTTTTCCTTAACTTTTTCAATAAAGCTTATGGCCTTGATTCGTATTGGTTTACTTCTTTTTAGGTCTTCTAAAAAATTTGTTATTTTATGTTTAACTATTAACAAAGTCTAACTTCTTTACGAACACTATTTTTCAAATGAGAAGGATGAAATGATGTAACATGCCATTATTGGGCCCTCCTCAAGGGTTGGGTATAGGGCATACACAACCAGTCAATTTATGTTCGGTTCTCTATAAGTTATCACAAAGAGTATAGTGAATTGAAAGAAAAGGACTATATCAGGTTTGATTGTACTATTTCATGTGAGTTGGCCATAACTGACAACATATTAAATACCATGAAGCTATACATATGACGCAAACAAAAAAAAGCAATGAGGGATGGATGATAATAAAGGTGGATTTGGGAAAGACATATGACAAATCAAGGTGGGATTTATTAGAATACTCACTTTTGGATACATGATTCCTATTTAACTTGATATGGGTAATTATGAATCTTGTTACATTTGCATTTATACAAGTTATATGGAATAGGATTCTAATAGATGAATTTAATTAACACATGGTATTTAGTAAGGGATCCTTATCTCTTTATTTATTTATTATTGGAATGAAGCAACTAGAACATCTTATTGATGTTGTAATTTATAGAGGCAAGTGAAATCCAATTCGGTTGTCTAGGAATGACCCACCTATTTCACATTTAGTTTTCATTGATCATTTTTTAACATTTAAGAAAGTTGAGAGGGAAAAAGGTGAGGCTATTAAGAGAAATATATACCAATTTAGTGTGTATTTTGGTCACAAAATAAATACCTAGAGAACACAATGTTTTTTCCATTGAATACATAAAAAAACTAGCTACTTTTATTGGTAGCAGTCTTGGGTTTCATAGAATGGAAGATATTAGAAATTACATAGATATTACTTTATTCCATAAAAGGGTAACCTGATAGTACTTTTTTTTTTATCATCGATAAGGTAATGAGTAGACTTAATGAGTGAAATGCTAAGATTTTATTCTTAGTGGATCAAATTACTCTAGCAAAATTTGTAATCGTGGTTATTCTTAACTATTTTATATAGACTGCTTTTATTTCAAGAGGTCTATGTAAGGAAATTGAGAAGTTGGAAAAGAGGTTTTGTAGGGTTCCTCATATGGCACACGAGAACCTTTAATAGTGAGCTAGGATGAATCATTCATGTTAAAGCTCGGGTACAATATCTTAATGGAGATAGATGATTTTTGGGTTCAAATAATGAGAATTAAATATAAAATTGGTGGTGGATGCTCGGAAACAATAGAAATATCAAATTGTTCTCATGTGTGAAGGTTTTTATCTAAGATTTGTGGTATGTTGAAAGTAAGTATAAGTTAGTCTATTGGAAACAACAAGAAAACTATAGTTTGGATAGATAAATGACTACTGGAAATTAAGGAAGGTTTGTTATGATAAAAATGATATTGTTCTTGATACTATGTGAAATATATGGTTCACAACCAAGGTAATTGACAATGGAATAAGTTTGTTTATCTTTTTAACAATTCAGTAGTCTTTCAAATATCAAGTATTCTCCCACTGAATGCACAAGTAGGGAATGACGATGAGCATAGAATAGAGGTTTCATGGTTTTAACTGAGCACAACTATCTCTCAAAGGAGAAATGAGATCCATGCCATAGTATTCGGAGAGTGATTTGGAAGTATAAAGGCTCACAAAGAATTAAACAATTCCTTTGGTTGGTACTTCATAATAAACTATTACAAAATAGTGAAAGGCTAGTAAGAGTATTGCAAATGATTTGTCCTATCAATTATGTGGTTATGGTTTCGAGAGTTGTCTTCATGTTTTACATGATTGTCAAGTCGCTCATGCAACATGGGCATGATTCATCTTTTTGGCATCCTATAACAAGTTTTGTAATATGCCCATTGATGCGTAGGTTATTGCAAAGATCAACAATGTTTTCAATTTCCAGTTTAAGGACGTGAACTAGAAGATGTTCTTTGTTATAATACGCTGGCGTTTGTGAAAACAAAGAAATTATGTTGTATTAAGCAATGAACGTTATTGTGTATAAGATGTTTGTGGTGAAGATATAGATTTTGGCTAAAGTTGTGAAGATTGCATGGCATAATAAACAAAGACATTCACAAATGGAGCCTACTAAAGTTAGTTGGATCCCACCTCCAACGAATTGGATACATACTAATGTTGAATCAGTCAAGTCTAATACGAAGAGAGAATTGAAAAGTGGTGATGTGGAACCCAAGATCTAATATAAGAAAAGAAGAACAAAAATTAGAATTGAAAGATCTAAACGAGAAATAAAAAGAAAGTGGAAAAGAAAGGAAGGGCTTATTTATGAGTAATCGACTAGGGAATGAAATTCGATTGGATGAATGAATTAAAAACCCAATCAAATGAATCAAATATGAAAATTAGAGTAAGATAAGAAGAATGTCAAATTTGAATAATGGAAATTAAAGAAGATAAAATGAAGAACCAAATAGAAAATTAAATGAAAAATATTGCCCTATGGAACCCCTGGAAGACTTGCTCTCAAAAATGCTAATGATCAGACGAATTTCTACTGCAAAGTCACTAAGAGAAGGACCTTTATAAATGTCGATAATTGAGCTTTGGAGTTTGAAAACTTTGCAACTCTAAAAGGCTTGGAAAGTAAAAACTTCATAAGAAAGCAATAGTCGAATCACTCCAACTCTTAAAAACACTATTTGCATCTCATAAAGAAAGAACAAAACTTCACCAATTAAATATTTTTTTTACTGAATTCTATTCGATTATTAAAAAGGGTGGCCTAAGATCCCTAATTATAGGCCAAAATGCAAGAGTTTAAGATAAATAAATACTCTTAATTAATTTCTACTAATTATGTAAATAGAACTCATATAGACTAATGGAAACCTTCTAAACATTTTAATAATGTGTCATAACAAACAAAAATAGAGGATTGATGTAATAAATACGTGAAAATTAAGGATTTAAATGGGGTAAATACTCCTCTAGGTGGCCAACTATGAAGAGTCACAGATCAACCATCCTTATGTGTTATATTTCAACTTAAACTCTTGCTTTCTTCATGACCAAGTAACCCTCTTATGGCGGAAGACTCTTTAGGCTCATTGAGACCAAGTTTGACTTGAAAGGTATGCTTCCAAATTGCCCAATATGATCTAAATGTTGATCCCAAGCCTTCACCTAAAATAACCTATAATAAATTTGGCCAAATAACTTGAGCTCATAAATTGATTTGACATGTTTCGAAGTACTTTGTGAAGCTTAAAAACATATCTTTGATTCATATCTTCGATCCATAAAGAAACAGGCTCAACCCAAAGATGCTTGAACCGCATCCAAAAATGTTTTGCAAGTTGACTGAGGTTCCAAATTTAACTCAAATGAGTTAATTCCTTCTAGGTTAGTATCAGTTGAGTTTACCCCTCCTAGGTTCTTAGTTTGTGCTTCAAATATGAGCATTACAAATGGTTACTGGGGTATAGCCGATTTATTGGTATGTGTATTATAACACAGGAAAAAGTCTGGGCAGTTTTTGATGGTTTAAACATTGCTTGGTCCAATGGATTTTGAAAAGCGAGTGT
The DNA here is from genome assembly GCA_013467495.1 of Gossypium gossypioides. NCBI lineage: Eukaryota > Viridiplantae > Streptophyta > Magnoliopsida > Malvales > Malvaceae > Gossypium > Gossypium gossypioides. The sequence goes on from CM025152.1 coordinate 15,283,986, forward strand.
GGAAAGTGATAATGACGCTCTGGCCGATTTATTGAACACAGTAAATGGAGGTAACAACAGCAACTCTCCGGTCAGGAATATTGTGGAGCTACGCAAAAGGCAAAGGCAACTTCAGATAATCCATGATTGTCCAATATGGAGGAACCTACAATCTGCCAGTATCCTACCGCCTCTGCCGATTGGGTTTAACCCATTCCAGAAACTATCTTGTAAGTATGATTTTTATTTAATAAATCATCTTTTCTTTTCTTTTAGAAAAAAACTATTATGATATATACAAATGATCACAAAATAAAATGTGAACGATGGGTTTTCTCGGAAAGGCATGTTGGGTCCAAATTGAAGGCTTTTCCCCCCTTAAAGTGGGTCTATAATTCATTTGTATTTTATAACCATTTTTAAAAAAGGAGGATTGGGAAAATAAAAAAGACACTAATCTGTATGTGCTGTGTGTTCCGTGTGGGTCCAATGGACTCAATTATAGTCCTTTTTGACACTCATCATTCTTTGGTAATGATGAAGAGGTTACCTTTTTCTCTTTTATCTACAGTACAAGACATGTATTTGCATCTGAATTGCTCTTTACAGCTTAATTATTTTCCTGGAAAAATGTTCCAAACAGAAGTATATCAGGAGGAGAATATATGGTTTGTGTAACTACGGCCAATAATGATCTTAGTCCTATAATAAGACACCATTATTGAAGAAAAAGAAAAAAAAAGCTTGTGGAATCCATAATTCTGATGCATGTTTTACAGTAAAACCTGTTCCCCATTTATAGCAGAATCATTAATCGGTGGATGAATAGATTATAATGAATTTATAATGTTAAAAGGACATGCAAAACATGAACATAAATCATGATAATTTCCATTAATAAGGTTGCATTAATTGCCCTACCATGTTGTGTCAAAGGTCATGTTATTATCATTGCAAATATTGGGTATAATTTTACATTATTACTAGAGATTCTAAATGCTGATAAAGATTTGAATTTTCTTCTTCTTTTTCCATTGATTAAAAAAAGAAAAGAAAAGTGGAAATTTAAAAAGAAACAAAAGAAAGCTCATTCTCATTCTAACTGTAAAAAAAAGCTTGAGAGAAGAAAAACACAAGACTGCAAGAGTCTGAGTCTGATTACGGAATCTTCAGTTGTTCACTAAACAACAGCAAAATAAACTTAAAAAATTGCCCCCCCAATCCAAAAGCTCTTAAAACTCCTAATCTTTGTTTGCATGCCTGAAAAGTAGCCTCACCTGCTTTCCATGTCATCAGCTTTCACCACGTAAATACTGTTTATTTTTTTCATATGTGAACCCCTCTAATATCTTTGGCCTCCAACTCCATGGACGCAAGAGAAGACCATGCAGCTTAACTTTAGCTTTGTGTCTACGCTTATATCTACCTAAATTCTTTTTTCAAATTATCAATTTTGTTTCATTCTATTTTACAAGTGTACCACATTAAATAAAATATATCAGCACGTCGATTGAGTTGGCATCGACATTATTGGCCGTACAAAAGGATATGAGTTTGAATGCACTGAAACGAATTATTCTCTTGTTAAAGGTTGGAAAGGGATTTTGGATAGTTTTAGGTATTTATATAAAAAAGTAAAAATTAGAAATTATGATACTACACTCATATGAAAAGAAATAAATATTTGGAGTAAAAATAATTGATAATTTAAATACTTTTATTTAAAAAAAAGACCTACTTTAGAGCTAATTTTACATGTAATCTTTGTGTTTACAGTTTACTTATCAAGATCAGTAATTCTCATGCATAGTTTTTTTTCCTTAAATATGGTGGACCCCAATTCTTAAAATAATTTTATAAATTAACTGAACTAAATTACAATTTTAAATAAATAACTCTCCGAAGTTGCAATATATATGGTTAAGCCAATGTCAATAATCTCATGCTTTGAAACTTAATTTTTGAACAAACTTGCACATG
>CM025152.1:15295641-15312652 GCA_013467495.1 Gossypium gossypioides
AAAAAAACTCATATGGTGTATTATATTACGATAAATACAACCTGAAATATATTTTTATGTCAAATAGAACAATTAGTTGTTGAGGATCTTCCATTCGAATGAAGATTTTATCTATAAATGAGTTAATCTAATGCTACCACCACATCGATGTGAAGTACAAGTCGAATCGAAAAAATGATGCAAATTACACATAACATCCATTTGCGAAATGTTATATAGGTGTTTGGAAGATTGTTGTCTTGGTACTAAAGCGTGTTACAAATTTGAAATCACTATTAGAATGAATCTATCAAACAACAACATGCCAAATTAGTAACACTAGATGAAAATTGTAACAATAGGAAATAAAACATTTCTTTAAACCCTATAAAATTTGAACCCGTCCCCTCAACTATAAAATTGTTTTGGGTGGGGCTTATGAACACTTTTTGATTTGGATATATTTTTGAAAAAAAATTTCAGAGTGATTTTATCCCTAAACCATAAGCCCTAAATACTAATACTTAAATTAAGAATTTTATGATGAGGGAAGTGGATAAAGCTTTAGGATTTTGATATGAGTGTTGGATGAGGGAGGAGGGATGGTTTTAGTAATATTTATAGACTTTTGAATCCAAAAACTTGATAATCATATATGACATTTTTATAGTACTAAACTTGAGAAGACATAGGTGTTTACTTCCTAACCTTTGGAAAAACACTATGCTCGACACCCATAGGTGGCAAGTTCTTTTCATTGTAAATTTAGTAGCATTTATCAAATGATTCAATTAATAAGGAATCTCTAACAAGATTAGGTACCTCAATACCAATTGGTGAGGATCCCTAAAACCCTAACCTTAAATTATGGCACTATACTCGCCATCAATAGGTGTCAAGTTTTAATAACTTTTTTCTTTACCAACAATACTAGAGATTCTTGAAACCCTAAACTATAATCCTATTTCAATATATAAACCTCGATACCTATGGCTGTCAAGTTTTGTGAATGCATTAGACGGTGCATTGAACTTGACACCCATCAGAGTTGACTTAAGTATTAAATACCTCATTTATGGTGTTTGTCAAGTTTGTAAACAATATTACCTTATATGGTCAAAACCCTTATCCATTGGTAGCCATAAACCTGTAACTCATTACCCTACTAAAGTCTAACTCATTTTCCTTGACACTTAACCATAAATCATGTCATTTGATTTATTCTTGTCACAATTATATTTGCTTTAACTTTTTTTACCATACAATATTTTGTCCAATCTAATATTTCCCACAAAGAATAACTTCAAATAGACGGAAGCTCTAACTCTCTTGATTTGGATACTTTTCACTACCATGGTCTTCTGTAAGTGCTCAAGCGATGTTGAGGTATTAAGACACTCTATAGCCTAATCGTAAGTAGGGTTTATTTTAAATTTAAAGTGAGATTAAAGGATGCTCCATACCTAATTGATGTTTCAACACTTCTAGAAGTCCATTCTCACATAACGATTTGAAACAAAAAAGTCTAGTTATTCTTCGATTAAAGTTAGTGGTTGAATTGATAATAGATTGAAGCTAGATTATGGAGGAGGAAATTATATGCATTTATCCAATGTTATAATTTAGGATTAAGTGCCTACAAAAATGTTTAATGTTAGTTTGAAGGGTTTAGAGACATGGTTAAGGGTTTTTAGTGTCATACCCCAAATTTGGTAGATTCGAGAAGAAGGCAAGTAAATATGAAGTTGTTTGTGTGGCGCACTATGGTGGTTAGTTTGCCAAGTTTCAAGTTTTTGGTGAATTGATGTTTGGCGCATAGAGTATTCACACATAGAAATATCTGAGTTATTCTCAATTGAAGAAAGAATACTACAAGCAAAGAGTACGCTTCAGAATGTTGGTTGAGCATGATGTGCCTACTAAGTATATGCTAAATTTGTAAGGGGCTAAGATGTCTTTAAGTCCTTCAAGCAAGTTAAGGACTTTTGTGTAAAGAGCACTTTGTTATACTATTAATGATAGGGAAGTGGTAGAAAGAAAGAGAAGAAACTGCATGAGAACAGGTTGGGTTTGAGGGCGAAGTTTGATAAGTTTTCCAAGTGGTAACTATGTAGTTCTCATGCTTTAAATAATTCTTATTTCTGTATGCTAGTGATCTGCCACAAATTTATGTGGGAAATTAGGCTTTCCCAGCATACTTAAGGAGCTTATTCTTGAGCAAAATAGTGTCTTTTGCATAGTTTATCGTAATTTTTATATTTTTAGTTAGTAAGTGAAAATGTCTCATTTTTGCTCATTTTGTGACCCAATTTGGCCAATAGCTCCATTAGGGGGACTAACGTGTAATTGAGTGGTGTAGGGACATGTTAGAGGTTGAAAACGAGCGAGAATGACACCAAAGGAAAGGGTATTTCGATATCCCCAACTTGGAATGATGATACATCCAACAATATAGAAGATTGGAGACACCCTTCAATGGTATCGCGATATCATCTTTGGGTATTGCGATATCCACCGGTCAAAGTAGTAGGGTTAACTTAGGAGTAGGGTAGTTTTCTTCTTTATAGTTAAGTTAGTTTTGTTGTAGTTTAGTTTTATTTACATGGTAAAGACTTTAAACTTAGTTTTAATCACTCTTTAATCTTTGAGTTAATGTTATTTGAGTTTTCTTTCTTTTCATATGTTAAAGCTTTCATCTTTAGTGTTCTTGTTTCTTTATCTTTGTGTTAGTTGCTTTTCATTTAAGTTTATTAAGTTAAAAATCAAAGCTTTCACTTTTTTGTTCAAGTTTATGTTATTGACTTCTATGGTTGTTTCTTTGATGTTTGTAAGCTTTAATATGATAATGGGTAACTAAACCCTAGCTGGTTGATGGAAATGTTGTTTGGTTAGTTTTTTTAGTTTGAGGACTAAATCAGAAAACTGGACTAAATCAAATAAACCTAAAAACATGAGATTGACGACCCTAAGGGAAGATCAAGATAAGTGAGAACAAGAGGAGATCTTATCAAGCACCAATTCTTTAGTCTCGGGTTAGCCGGTGAGATCGAGAGATAAACCATAGTAATTTATCTAAGTTGGTAAAGTTGAGACTAAGAGGTAAAATGGAGCCAATTTGGGAGCGTGAGCGATTTATATCCCTAATTCGAGGGTTAATTAACAACATGGAAATTAACCAACCTCTGCCTGTTATTGTATTTAGTAGTTTTATATTTTACGTTATTTAAAATTCAGTCCTTTTTTGTCTTAGATAAGTAATTATTTTTAATTAACTTCATTAATGGTTTTTCATACTTTAGCAATTAGTGAGTAGCTAGCTAGACTCCTTTATTGCATGCAGTTTTGAATAGAAATCGCTAAATCGCCAACTCCTTTAGGTTTGATCCTTGGAATACTCTGGTGTTTTATTGTAACACTACAAATATTACAACTGACCTATACTCTTACAGTAAAATTACTTTTTAAATTTTTTTTATAAAATCGTTTGTTTTATGCGCATGCAAAAGCCGATCAATTGGTAAGGTTCAATTATACAAGTTATTAAACCAAGTTTTTGTGGTTTAAGAACATTTTATTCTCATTTAGCAACTGTTGTGAGAAGTGAAGAAGAAGAAGAAGAAGAAGAAGAAGAAGAAGAAGAAGAAGAAGAAGAAGAAGAAGAAAAAGAATTGGTAATCAAATGCTTAAATTTGTTGCTGAAAACTACTACCGAATGCTTGTGGTATCAACTTGTAAATGCTGAATTAAAACCGTCTAAATGGTAAGTGTTGAGGTTTTAACTCCAATTTCCTACCTAAACCCCTGTCTAATTAGCACGCAACTCTTGGTTATAGAGCATATTGATTCAAGTTCACATTTAATTGGTCATTTTAATTTTAAATTATTTTTTGGTGATGAATGAAGCTGTTGCTATTTGACTTAATGATGTCTAATTATGTCTACTCAATTATGCTGTAATGCGTTCAAACACGGTTGATAAATTATGTTTTTTAAATGAGTTTAGGGTATTAATTGGGTTGTTCAAGTATGATATTAAAGTGTGTAAATGTGTTACTTAAATATGTTTAAAGTGTTATAATTATGTCCCCCCAAATGATATTAAAATGTTGCCTATTTTGTACTATTTATGTTGTTCCAAAATGACATTTTGATGATATCTGTTGGGTATTTTAATGCTGGACTTTCAACATTTAAATTCTCTATTTTAAAGATGTTTCAAGCTTGCTAGAAAATGCTGCATTTGTATACTGTTAAACTAAGCTTTATTTGACAAAATGTTTTAATATAATAAATTGAAGTGTTTTTGACTAAAAGTTAAAATTGAAAAAAATTGATAAAGTGATTCTTCAAATTCAAGTCTAAGAGATAAAAATTTGAATATCTACTTTAAACTCTTTGAAAAATTTTGAAAAAACTTTAAAATCAAGTTAAAAGGATTTTAACCAATTTCAAAGTCTTTTAATTAAAAAAACTACTTTTAGAACAAGTCAGAATTGCTCTAGGCTAAAAAGTTTGAATATCTTTTTGGCCAAGTATCGATATTTTTGGAATATCGGTACCCTTTAAATAAACGATACCAAATTGGCATTATGTTTCTCACAAAACCAATTAAGTATCGATCCTGTATCGATACCTTTTTATAAGGTATCAATAAATTTGTTATGGTATCGATATTTAAACTTCAATGGTCACATTGACTACCACAACAAATATCTATATTGTTTTATCTTGTACCGATACTCGCTGTTACAAGTGTATTAAATGCCCTAGTTTTCACATCCCCAACGACTCTATTAACTACCACAACAACCCAACAGTTGCACATGAATTAGGGGGAATAAATACCAACTTCAAAAGATCATAAAACAACAAGAAAGCATATTCAAGCAAAAATTACCAATCAAATAACCTTTGTACTCAATACTTCCATAATTCTCTTATATACACTTGTGAACTCTTATTGCCTTTCTTTTGCTCAAGTGTATTCTTGTCTATTTGTGCTTAATTGACAAACATTCTGATCTTATTAGGATTATCTCTTTTTTTTGCTTTTTTGTAATTCTTTGAGAGGGTTATCTTAAGACTTGGGGTAGAAATATTACGAGGGTTGTAAGGTTAAACATTGTCCTCAAAGATTGAAAAAATTAGTGGATTTGGGAAACCCTTAGTTGTGGAAAGCTAAAGTAGTGGAGTAGGCAATTGGGGCTGAACCACTCTAAATTTTTATGTTCATTATTTTATATTTTTAAAGGCCAATTCACCCTCCTCTTGGATATTTCAGTTTAATTAATTGAGCTAAAAATTGGTATCAGAGCTAATCTTTAAAAGGCGGTTTAACAACCAAGAGAAGATCCTCGAGGTAGCTCAACTTCCATCTATTTAGACCACACAAGATGACACCTTCTTTCGGCTCCATTATGGTTGGTGAGTCTCAATTCATTAATAAACCTCCTTAATTCAATGGTGCAAATTATTCATATTGGAAGACTAGAATGATGTTGTTCATACAAGCCAACGATCTTGTCATATAGGATATTATCATGGATGATTCATCCATACCTCAAAAGCAAGAAGGAGAGATCTTAGTCCCAAAGAGTAAGAATGAGTATACTAGGGTCAATGCCAAGGCCATCCACACTCTCTTTTGTGCACTTGGTCCGAAAGAGTATGCTAGGGTATCATCATGTGCCCATGCCAAGGATATTTGGGATAAATTGGAGGTCACTCATGAGGGTACAGATCAAGTCAAGAAATCAAATGTTGGAATTCTTACTCTCAATTATGAGATGTTTATGATTAAGCCCGATGAAGACATCAAATCTATGTCTCATAGATTCACCATCATCATCAATGCACCTATTCCAATGAAGAGGTACTGAGGAAAATGCTTAAAAGCTTTCCAATGTTATGGGATGCCAAATTTACAGCCATAAATAAAGCTGAAAATTTGGAGAATCTTTCATTAGATGAGCTAATTGGTTCTTTGCTCACTCATGAAATGAGACTCAAATGAGTGAATAAAGGAAAATGAAAAGTTGAAAAGAAGAAGGTTTATGAGGTCAAACAAAGGAAGAAAATTCCAAACGAAGGAAGGACTCAATATTGAATCTACCAAGGAGAAGGACCCCATCATATGATATGAATGCAAGAAACCAGGACACATCAAGTTTGATTGCCCTCAATGGAAGAAAAGAAGGACAAACAAACAAAAACTCAAGGGTCATGTTGCTACTTTGAGTGATGAAGATTCATCTGACAATAAAGATCAAGAAGTAGCCAACTTTGCTTTTTGGCCATCGACGACTCTAAGATAACTTCTAAATCATCTAATTGAACTTTTTATTCTTTTTGATGAGTTAAAATATGCCTATGATGAGTTGGGTTTGGAGTTTGAATTAATGGTTTCAAAATATAGAGAAACTATTTCAAAACTAAAAGATGAAAATAATTCACTCTCTAAAGTCAAGCATGAACCTAAAAGTAAAATAAATGGTATGCAAGCTAGTATAAATGGTTTTGAGAAAAAGAATTTTGACTTGTATAATTTGCCTTCTAAAGTTCATGATGATCATTAAAAGCAACTTGAGTTGTTTAAGAATGAAAAATCTCACTCTAACAAAGTTTTACCAAAAAAGATTTTTAAGAGGAGAAAGCTTAAAACAAAACTTTGTTAAAACTAGCTTTAATTTCTATAAACATAGATGTCCCCAAAATTTTCACAAAGGAAAACTTATTAAAAGTATATGGGTCCCCAAAAGACTGATAAGTTTTCAAGATAAAAACATCCTTTCAAAATGGATTCCTAAAGAGACTAAAATTATAGGAACTAATGCTTATGGACCCAAAAGAATTTGGGTACCAAAAATCAAGGTCTAATTCTATGTTTGCAGGAAAAAGAGCATTACTTTAAGGTGGAGAATTCACTCAAAAACTCATGGTACCTTGATAGTGCATGCTTAAAGCACATGACAGGTGAGAAGAGCCATTTTGTCAATTTGAAGCCTAAAAATGGAGGTGTAGTTATATTTGGTGACAACTCTAGAGGAAAAGTAAAAGGAATAGGCTCTATTGGTAAAACCTCTTCAACTCTTATTAAAAATGTTCTTTATATCAATGGTCTTAAGCATAATCTACTTAGTATTAGCTAAATTGTGTGATAGTGGTCTAAATGTCATTTTTGAGTCTAATGGTTGTAAAATAGTTGACATTGTGTCTAATAAGATTATGCTTGTAGGAAATAGGATAAAAAATGTTTATATGGTGCATTTTGAAGATTTGCATGATTCTCTCATATGCCTTGTTGCTAAAAATGAAATTAATTCTTTATTATGGCATAGAAAACTAGGACATGCTAGTATGAGCATATTGCATAAACTGGTTAAAACTAACTTAGTGAAAGGATTGCTTAAAATTGATTTTGAATTAGATAAATTTTGTGATACATGTGTTAAAGGTAACATGAAACAGTTTCCTTTAAACCTATTAATGGTGGATCAACTAGTAGAGTTCTTCAACTAATTCACATATACTTGTTTGGTCCTATTAGGATAACTTGCTTGGGTGGAAAACAATATGCTTTTGTGCTTGTTGATGACTATTCTAGATTTACTTGAGTTCTTTTCTTGAGTACCAAAGATGAAACTTTAGAAAAATTCATCACATTTTAAAAAATGAATCAAAATGAAAAAGGTTACTCTATCACTAGTGTTAAAAGTAACCATAGAACCGGATTTCAAAATCTTGGGTTTTTAATTTTTTGCAACTCAAATGGAATTAACTATAATTTTTCTGCAACTAGAATCTCTCAACAAAATGGAGTTGTTGAGAGGAAAAATAGAACTTTAGAAGAAATGGCTAGAACCATGCTTTGTGAAAATAATTTACTAAAATATTTGTGGGTGAAAGCCACAAACACCACTTTCTATGTTGTTAATAGAGTAATGATTAGGCTTATTTTAAAGAAAACTACATATGAACTTTTCAAATATAAAAAGCCTAACTTTACTTATTTTCATCCCTTTGGATTCAAGTGTTTTGTTTTAAACAATGGCAAACATAATCTTGGTAAATTTGATGCAAAAAGTTATGAAGGAAATTTTCTTGGTTATTCTTTAAATTCTAAAGCTTTTCGAGTGTTTAAAAAATAAACTTTAGTAGTAGAAGAGTCTATACGTGTTGTTTTTAATGACTTTAACCCTCCTCCTAGAAAGGATTCTTGTGTTGGTGATGATGATGCATAAATTTTTAATAATATTGATAAAGAGGATCAATCATCAAGTGAGAAGATTCAAGAACAAACACAAGATACTCTAAAAGAGCTTACAATAGAGGTAACTACTAGATCTTGGGAGATCCATCAAAAGGGGTAACTACTAGATCTTTTCTTATAAATACTTGTAATTTTGTTGCATTTATATCATGCATTGAGCCTAAAAATATCAAAAAAGCATTAAATGATGAATATTGGATATCGGTTATGCAAGAAGAGTTAAATCAATTTGAGGGAAGTAAAGTATGGACTCTAGTTGAAAGATCTAGTGAAAAATCTACTATAGGTACTAAGTGGGTTTTTAGGAATAAGCTTGATGAGAGTGGTAAAATAGTGAGGAACAAAGTTAGGCTAGTTGCTCAAGGTTACACTCAAGAAGAAGGAATAGATTATGATGAAACATATGCTCCCGTAGCTCGAATGGAAGCCATTAGGATACTTTTAGCTTTTGCATGCTTTAATGATTTTAAATTATATCAAATGGATGTAAAAAGTGTTTTTCTAAATGTTTTTATAAATGAAGAAGTGTATGTTGAAAAACCACCCAGTTTTGAAGATCCAAAATTTCCAAACCATGTTTTCAAACTCTCAAAAGCTTTATATGGTTTGAAACAAGCTCTTAGGGCTTGGTATGAAAGGTTATCAAATTTTCTTATTGAAAAAGGTTTTAGTAAAGGGAAAGTTGACACAACACTTTTTATTAAAAGAAGATACAATGATTTATTAGTAGTAGTTCAAATTTATGTTGATGATATTATTTTTGGTTCTACTAATGATTTTTTTGTCAATAATTTTCTAAGTTAATGTAAGGTGAATTTGAGATGAGCATGATGGAAGAACTGAACTTCTTCTTGGAACTTCAAATCAAACAAAGAAATGATGACATCTTCATCAATCAAGCTAAGTACACAAGGGAAATGCTCAAGAAGTTTGGGATAGACAATCTTAAAACACAAGCTACACCAATGAGCCATTCTACAAAGCTTGATAAAGATGAGGAAGGTAAATGTATAGATTTAAAATTGTATAGGTCAATGATTGACTCTTTGCTTTATCTTACCACAAGTAGACCCGACATTATGTTTAGTGTATGCTTGTGTTCTAGATATCAATCTTTTCCTAAGAAATCACATTTACAAGCCCTTAAGAGAATCTTTAGATACCTTAGAAACACTCCTAATTTAGGTCTTTAGTATCCTAAAGTTTCTTCCTTTAGCTTGCATGTATTCTTGGATGCAGATTTTGGAGGATGCAAATTAAATAGGAAAAGCACCTCCGGTACTTGTCAATTCCTAGGCAACATGCTTATATCATGGTTTTCAAAGAAACAAAAAAGTGTTGCATTGTCCACCACCGAAGCAGAACATATTTCTACGGGTAGTTGTTGTACTCAAGTTTTATGGATGAAACAAAAACTTAAGGACTGTGGAATTTATATAGATATCATTCCTATCAAGTGTGACAATACTAGTGTTATTTGTCTCACTAAAAATCCCATCCAACATTCTAGGACTAAACACATTGAAGTAAGGGATCATTTCATTAGAGATCATGTCCAAAAAGGAGAAATAGTTTTAGAATTTGCTAACACCTTAAATCAATTAGCATATATTTTTACAAAACTTGTAGACAAAGAAAGATTTTGGACAGATAGAAGAGAATTAGGTATTATTACCTTGCCTTAATTTTATGATCAAATGAATTTTAACACTTTGTTGTTTTAAAACTGTTTTATGCCTTAAAATTCATTGTAAAAGCATATATGCATGATTTACTTGGCCCTTGTATGCAACAAGTTACTAGGATTTTTCATCATATGGATCACTGTTCTATTTTGACCTCATTAGTCTAGCATGACATTCTTTTTTGCTCTTGAACTTTCTAGAATGGACTAAATTTTATTAACTTAGTCTTTTTATTTTTATTTTTATTTTTCATGACTCCTATGCATCATGCTTACATTATGCATTTTCATGCATAATAAACCATTAGGAATTGTCTTAGAGTCATTTTAGGACCCTTAGAACCCTTTAGGACCTAAAATTCTTGTTTTTGTAATTTTACTACGCTTAGAAAACAGAACTGCAATTTGGTATCGATACCAATTAAAAATTATCGATACTCATTAACAAAATATTGATACCATTGGGTTTTAAAGGCTCCTGCAGCGCTATTTCAAATCAGTTTTGTTGAAAAGCTTAAAACTTTTTTTCCTCCATATGAAAATCCCCTCTCATTCTCTAAAAATCTTCAAAACTCTTTTTTTTTTTTGTAAAATCTTGACTTTGGAATCCTTTTAAACATCCTTCCGTCAAGATTTCAACAATATTGCTCAAGGATTTTCACTATTTCAACACTTTTAATGTAAACTCTAAATTTTTCAACTTTTAATTTTGTGCAATGTAGATTGAAATATTGATTTTTGATGGTTCATTGGGTTGATTTGGATTATATTTATTGTGTTTTGATACAGGGGGTTAGCTTTTTTTAAACATTTTCTTAATTTTTTTACTTAAAACCCTTGCACACCAAGTGTTTGACAAAATTCCCAAACGAAATTTTTTGGTGCCTTAGTTAAATTTTAGTGATTACATCTCTAGTTATGGCTCCTAAGAAAAGACCTAGAATCGATGGATCTTCCTCACAACAACCTAGTGGCCCTATATCATCTTTTAACAAATGTTTTCGTAACGGTGCCTCACATAAACGTTTTGATAGAAACTATGCATCTAAGAGAGTTTGGGAGTCTAGCAAATTCGATATATTCATGTTAGAGGGTATTAATTTTGTCTATCTTTTTATTTTGAAAAATTAGGGTTGGATTGATTTTCTTAATATTTTCTCGTCGACTTATTATAATCTTGTTCGAGTGTTTTTCTCTAGTGCCAACCTCAACCACGATGGGTTCGGCGACATCGTAATAGCCATCACTTCATTTTTAGTGAAAACGTTTATACGTCTTACCTTAGAAGAGTTTGGAAATTATCTTCGTATGACTTCCGGAGGTAACTTCGATTAAAAAGGTCTTTTTAATCCCGTCCTTTTTATTCTGTCCAGATTGGCGTCTGAACTTAACCTTCATGATTGTGTCCTACACTTGATCATAACTTGAAACTTTCGCCCTATTAAAAAACATGCTAAGCTTCAAAACACCGATTATTGGTGGATCGATTCTTTTAAATTTGATAGGTTTCCTGACCTATCCCTCATCATGTTTAATGACATTACTAAGGCTATCTGGAAGGGGATGAATACAAATATCACCCTTCCTCATGGCACCTATTTGTCATATCTCTTTAGGAGGTTAGGCTTTAGCACTCATGGAGACACCCCTGTTACCGTTAACCAATCTATTAGTTATGGGGCCCTTCATCATGCGGGATATCATTATGATGCCACAAACGGTATGTGGATTAAGAGCGACCATCTAGAGGAAAATTAAGATGACGACATCGATGCTACTTTTGAAGACATTTCGACAAATGAGCAAGTCCCTTCACCAAAACATGTTCCTCCTAAGACTTTATCCTCTCACGCAACTCCAGCTTCATCCGAGATCAATGGTGCCATCCTCGATGTTATCCATTCTTTGAGCAATTATGTTTAAGGACTTCAAGATGAGGTTCTATCTCACAGGGATAAGGTTAACTTTAGGTTATCAATGTTGGAGACACAAATGGAATCTCTCCTAGCTCATTTTCCTTTGACCCCTTCCTTCTCACCTCATGATGATGACTAGAGTAGATTTCTAGGCTTGCATTTTTCATACAATTATTCATAACATTTGCACCATTACTTTTGTTTATTTCCAATGTCTTGAACCTTCATGTTTTTTATTTGGTATTCTAAGATACTTGATTTGCTAGTTCTTTATTTCTTAATGTTCCTATCTTTTTGAACTAACCATTTTTTTCTCATGAAGCTTTATTTTTTTATATAACAAAAAAGGGGAGAAGAAAAGGTAAATTAAGGTAAATTGATTGATTACTTTTAATTACTTTTATGCTAACCATATCAATTTCTATAAATTATGTGACCATTTTCCTTAAAGTAAGAATGAATGTCAATTGTATGTCAATCTTTTTATTTTGGCCTTAAATTCAAAATGACTTTTATTAAGGGGGAGAAATTATTCAAAAACAAATTTACCAAATGTTTTTATATATATATAAAAGGAGATAGTTAAACTAAGCTTTATTTGACAAAATGTTCTGATATACCAAATTGAAGTGTTTCTGAATAAAAGTTAAAATTGAACAAAATTGATAAAATGATTCTTCAAATTGAAGTCTAAGAGATAAAATTTTGAATATCTACTTTTGAACTCTTAGAAAATTTTTGAAACAACATTAAAATCAAGTCAAAATGATTTTAGTAAATTTCAAAGTCTTTTAACAAATCAAACTACTTTTCAAACACGTTAGAATACCTTTTTCGCCAAGTATCGATATTTTTAAAATATCGATACCCTTCAAATAAACGATACCAAATTGACATTATGTTTCTCACAAAACCAAATAAGTATCGATCCGGTATCAATTTCTTTTTATAAGGTATCGATAAATTTGTTATGGTATCGATTTTCAAACTTCAACGGTCAATGAATTTAGTAATTATTGCAAAAAATATCTATACTATTTTATATGGTATCGATACTTGCTGTTGCAGGTGTATTAAATGCCCTGGTTTTCACATCCCCAATGACTCTATTAACTGCCACAACAACCCCAACAGTTGGACATGAATTAGGGGGAATAAATACCAGATTCAAAAGATCATAAAACAACAAGAAAACATATTCAAGCAAAAATCATCAATCAAATAACCTTTGTCCTCAATACTTTCATAATTCTCTTATACACACTTGTGAGCTCTTATTGTCTTTCTTTTGCTCAAGTGTATTATTGTCTATTTGTGCTTAATTGGCAAACGTTCTGAGTTTTTAGGATTAACTCTTTGTTTGCTTATTTGTAATTTTTTGAGAGGGTTTATCTTAAGACTTGGGGTAGAAATCTTAAGAGGGTTGTAAGGTTAAACCTTGTCCTCAAAGATTGAAAAAATTAGTGAATTTGGGAAAATCCTTTGTTATGGAAAGCTAAGGTAGTGGAGTAGGTAATTGGGGCCCAACCACTCTAAATCTTTGTGTTCATTGTTTCATATTCTTTCCTTGCTTCCACCAAAATTTTTAAAGGCCAATTCACCGCCCTCTTGATAATTTCAGTTTGATTAATCAAGCTAACATATACACTATTTGTTGGATATAATAAGTGTTGATAAGTTCTCTTTTTTCTTCCTTATTTTTTTACTATAACTTTAAGTTGTTATGAGTGATGGTATTAGGAGAATATAGGTAAAATCCTTGGTTATCGAGGAAGTTGCCAATGCATGTGGCTTGTGTGCATACGGTCAATATCTTTTGTTCATTAATATGAGTTGCATGATGAATCTTATTACTGTTAAAAAAAGGTTGTTAAATTTTTATGTAATTTAAAAAGGGACTAATTAGTGAGAAGTTAATCATTATATGATGTAGATCGTGATGTTCGGTAGGTAGTTATAGGATGTTCAAATGCTAAAATTTATTACGTTTGAAGTGTAAAATGTGGTAAATAATAATTTTTGAATGGTAAAATAATGATATTTGTATGCTGCAAATTATCGTGTTTGAGAGTTGAATCTGAAAGTGCTTCATGTGGTGACTTATGGTGTTTGAAGGTTGTTGTTTACGTAATTAAATGCTAAACCTGATGTTGTTCATACGATGGATTTATAGTAATAGCTTTTATGTCAATGTCCTTAAAAAAGTTGTAAATGTGTTTAATTGTGCCTTGCATTATTGGTGTATTATGTCCATTGAGGGAAGTATTGATTCGTTTTGCTACCTAATGCTATATGATATTGTTTTCTACATTGTCCGGGTTAAGTTAAATAAAATGTGAGAAAGTAAGTTCGTATATGATATTTATATTTAAATTGTTATGTATTCAAATTACGGATCATGTATATATAAATGTGTTGCAATGTGTTTGAAGTGTAAAGTAGTATTGTGACTAAGGTAGGACTAAATTTGTTATCAGGAAAGTAAAAAGAATTGTTATAGGATTTGGGCACTTAATATGCTCAGATTGAATAGTTATGGCTTAGTAACTTTAAGTACTAAGTATGGGGTAGATATATATAAGTATATATACATTGTTTTATCTGAGAAAAGTTAAGCACCCAGTATTTATGAAGAAGTTAGCGTTTGAAAGAAGTTTTAAGGAAATTGTTCAAATCCTCTAATTGTAACTTGACACCTGTCAAGATTGGAGCTATGTGACATTTGAAAGAATGAAAGTAACTGTCAGTGTTTACTTACGAGATTGAATCTGCCAATGTAAACTAACTGATTGCATTCTCGCCAGCTGGAATCTCAAGAGTGTATGACACCGAAGAGAAGTTGTTATGAGTATGTGGGGCATTTCACCAATCAATGTTTTATGTCTGGCATGGAGTTTTAATTATACATCCCTAGTAGAGAAAATTTCCAAGTTGGAAAAGATTTCAAGGATAAAATTTTCATTAAGGAGGGAAAAGTTGTCACACCCCAAATTTCGTGGATCCAAGAAGATGGCGTGTAAATATGAAGTTATCTGTTTGGCACACTATGGTGTTTAGCCCGCCAATTTTTAGTTTTCTGGCGAACTGATGTTTGGTGCATAGAGTATCCGCCCATAGAAGTATCTAAGGATTTATTCTCAATTGAAGAAAGAATATTACAAACAAAGAGTACGCCTCAGAATGTTGGTTGCACATGACGCGCCTACTAAGTATACGTTAAAGTTGTAAGGGGCTAAGGTGTCTTTAAAGCCCCGCCATATACGAGTTATCTCCATAGGTATGGTACACCAAGTGTGCTTGAAAGATATGCATAATGGATTCTGTAATGTGATTGGTTGGGAGTCAACTAAATATATTGACTGGTCAAATAACATCAACATCAGATCTTCTTTATATACTCTCTCCAATTTTTGTAGGACATTTAAGGGACAGTTTTTATATGTATTTTGACACTTTTCAAGATCTACGAAGAGGTACTGGTATATATATATGGTAATAAGGGAACCTGTGGATTTTTTTCTTTCTTCCGTTCTGCGCTTTAACTTTCTCAAATATTTAAATATTCTTTTCTTCTTTGCTAAATTGGAAGTTATGGTCTCTGGGATTATCGGTGGAAGTTTCAACCTCCTAGTAAGTCTGGTAACTATGCATGTTAGGATTTTTAAAGAGTTAGGATGTAAGTAGTATATAAATAGTAAGTTATGAATAAGAGGCCTTGCATAGGGGTTGTCTGTAATTGAGTTGTTAACAATTTGTCTGTAAATGAGTTTTTAATGGTGATTCCATGTTCCTTTAAGCAATTGCTGATGCTATTCGAGAAAGACGATCTTGTTTTGATCTTCGAGCTGCAGTATTGGTGAGTATCAGGTGAGTCTTTATTCTAACTCTTGCAGGTTAACTATTCAAATAGAAATCTGTGTGATGATAACATCTCAGACAACTGGTGAGTATATATGGGTTGTAGCATCGTAAAGATGTTGCATGTCTATAAATGAGAATAAGATAGTGTGTGGTAAGTATGCATGAAAAATTTGATATGAGAAAGTATGAATCAGTTAGTTAGGCATGTGAACAAATTTGGGTAAGTGCATTCTATGTTAGTTAAATAAGCATCTATTTGTAATGCCTCCGATAAGGTAGGTATATTGCTAATCGAACAAGCAGGTTACGGCGACAATAAGAACACTTATGGTGTAGCCTCCAATGAGATGTAAACCGGATTGGCAAAACACGACATGGAAATTAAATGTGTAAGACCATGTGGCGGCAGAGACCCATGGCCTTGGACGATAATGAAAATATTCACAGTGGTACCTTAAGTGAGATGTGGACTGGACTGGTAGATCACGACATGAAAATATGCATAAGACCATATGGGAGAAACCCCATGGCATCCTCTGAGTTAGTCCGACGGGACAATAAACACGTAATTCTCTGTGATGCCTTTATGGTGTGTTCTGTAAGGCCTTTCTGGCATATTGTATGATATTCGTGTGATGTATTCTATAACACCCTAGAGGTGAAGTCTGCACAACATTTCTGGGTCGTGATCTGGGTAAGTTCTGAGACTTTTCCGCTAATTGTTTGGTTAGTCTTATGGCAAAATTTGAATATGACCTAAGGGATACTTCTGAAAGAGTTTTCAGTGGCGTCATCTTAAAGGTGAATCGCCATAGTAGTCTATCAACACAAGTGATTTGGCATGTTCAAAGTCATGAGTAGTCTAATAGTTAGTCAAATCTGAATTTGCTTATGATATGTAAGGAAGTAATTTAAATTATCTGGTATTCGCCAAATTTGAGAAATTTACATGTTAAGTATAGAGGTTATCTGGAGTCTATGTTGTTTGCCAAGTTGGGCGTACTCCTAATTTGTATCATAGTTATTTGGCATTCCCTCGAATGATTCAAAATGTATCATCCATCAGAATAAGTTCTGATTTGGGCCAATTAAAATGTGATATGACTGGTAAATCTGAAAACTATCAATTCACTACAAGAATCCACCAAAGGTAGAATCCGCATGAAGTTCATCTTAAAAATCTGCTAGTATGAGTATCCGCTAAGAGTAATCTCTGTAAGTATATGTAACGCACGGGTTTGTGCAAGTGTACATAGTCGTTATCAAGTAATAAGTAAGTATCGAGTTATTGTCTCCACAGGG
>CM025152.1:15370446-15380558 GCA_013467495.1 Gossypium gossypioides
GGGAGTGGCGGCGGCTAAGGTTTTGGTGTCTGGGGAATTAGGTGGAAGAAGATAAAAATGAAAAATAAATTAGGGCTAGGGTTTTTTAAGGGTGACACGGTTGTGTAAAGGCCCGTGTTGGGCTATACGACCGTGTCACACGCTCGTATGGCTCTTGTTCAGCCTGTGTGCTATAGAATTTTTAACCCAGTCTTCACACGGCATCAGACATGCCCGTATGTTCTGGCCGTGTGGCACACACGACCGTGTCGCATGGCCGTGTGTAACCTCCTTCACTTCTCTCAAGCCCGTGTGAACTCCCACACGCCTGTATGGCTCGACTGTGTCTCGCACACGGCTATGTACCTTACCTGTGTAACTCTTTAACTTGTTTTAAAAATGAAAAAAATTAGCTCCAGGTTTCACACGGCCTAGGACACGCCCGTGTGGACTATTTTAGGCCGTGTCTCTGTCGAATTTTGGAAAAATTAAGTCCCAAGATCTACACGGCCAAGGATACGCCCGTGTGTCTAGGCCGTGTGGGTCACAAAGCCATGTTGCCAGGCCGTGTAACTCACTGTCGATTTTCATAAAATTTTAAAACTAAGTCTTAAGATCCACACGACCAAGGACACGCCCTTGTGTCCAGGCCGTATGGGCTAAAAACACATTTTTTTATATATTTTAAAAATTAATTAATTTTAAAAACATCATGGAATAAAATTAAAAAATTAGTAGTGTTAACATTCAGGTTGCCTCCTGAGAAGCGCTTATTTAAAGTCTAAGCTCGACTTACCTTGTATTCGCACGGTCACGGTGGTTCGCAGAGTCGAAACTCCCCTTTCTCACTATCAATTTTATTATCAAAATAAGTTTTGAGCCGAGTAATATTTACCTTAAAAGTGCCAAATTCAGAATAAGTTACATTGACTGTACCATATGGGAAGACATTCAATACCGTAAAAGGAGTTGCTCTGTTTGCATTAAGCTCTGAAGTGGCAATTCGAGGATCTGTTTTATCTAGTAGTACCTTGTCCCCAACCTTAATTTGGGTTGTTTCATACACATGCTCATCATGGTGTAGCTTTGGTTTTGCATCGTGTATTATCGGTTTCTCCTTGACATGTGTCTGCCATTCGTCTAGTTCATCGATCTGTAGCATTCGTTCTTCATGAGTTGTTCTGTTTTTTCGCATGGACTAGAACGTGGCTCCATCACGTTCTTCCGAGGGGTTTCCTGCAAAGAAGTTTAAGCCATAAGGTCACTCATATTAACAGAATTCGTATAATCAACTTGATCATTAGATATCCTAGCAGAATCATGACCTTGAAGAGTAATTGTGTCATCACCTATACGTAGTATTAATTCACCTGTACCAACATCAATAATAGTTCTAGCAGTTGCTAAAAAGGGTCGTCTTAAAATTAAAGGTATGTTAATATCATCATCCATATCTAAAACAACAAAATCAACTAGGAATATGAATTTATCAATTTTCACAAGTACGTCTTCAATAATACCCCTAAAAAATCTAATGGTTCTATCTGCTAATTGAATACTCATCGTAGTTTGTTTTGGTTTCCAAAGTCCTAATTGTTTAAACATTTTATAGGGCATGACATTAATACTCGCCCCTAAATCAGCCAAAGCATTATGAACATTTAAACTACTAATTGAACAAGGAATAGTAAAACTCCCTAGATCTTTATATTTGTTGGGTAGTTTATTTTGCAATATGTCTGAACAAACTGCATTTAGCTCCACGTGCGATGAATCATCTAACTCCCATTTGCCAAAAACTCATTTAAAAATTTAACGGAATTTGGCATCTGTGAAAGACCTTCAATAAACGGTAAGTTAATATGCAACTTTTTCAGAAGTTTAAGAAATTTACCAAATTGTTCGTTAGTGTGGTTTTTCTTCGTTGCATTTGGATATGGAACTTGAGTTTTATATTCCTTACCAACCGGCTTTTGTTCATTCTGGCTTACCTCTACCTTACTGTTACTTACCACAACTTCTTGTCTCAGTTCTAGTTCAGATTCAACTAACCCTTCTTCATCTTGAACAGTAATTGCATGAAGCTACTCTTTTGGGTTAGTTTCGGTGTTGCTAGGCAAGCTACCTTGTGGTCGTTCTAAAATTAACTTCGTAAGTTGGCCGATTTGGTTCTCGAGCCCTTGAATTAATGCTTGTTGATTTTTAAGTGCTATTTCAGTGTTTTGAAAGTGAGTTTCTGACACCAAAATGAACTTCGTCAACATCTCCTCAAGGTTTGGCTTTTTCACTTGTTGGTAAGGTTGTTCTTGAAAGCCTGGAGGGGGTTGTGGTCTTTGATTTCATTGACCACCCTCAAAGAAATTGGGATGGTTCCTTCAACCTGCATTATAAGTGTTACTGTAAGGATTATTCTGAGGCCTAGAATTATTACCCATATAGTTGATTTGTTCGTTCTCTGTGCTAGGACCGTAGGGCAAATATTCTGGATTGTTCATTGCTCCTCTATTTGCTTGTTTTGCATCACCGGATGTACCTGCGTAGAAACACATAAACCATTAATTTTCTTATTTAATTGTTCTACTTGATTTGATAACATGGTGACCGCATCTAAGTTAAAAATACCGGCTGCTCTATTAGACTTTGTCCTCATGACTTGCCACTGATAATTATTCAGTGACATCTCCTCTATAAACTCATAAGTCTCTTCAGGTGTTTTATTGTTCAGTGTACCACTAGCTACTGCATCGATTAACTACTTAGTTGAGGGATTCAAACCGTTGTAGAAGGTTTGAACCTGTAGCTATAGAAGCAACCCATGGTGAGGGCACCTTCTCAATAAATCCTTATATCTCTCCCATGCATCATATAGGGTCTCTAAGTCCATTTGCATGAAGGAAGAGATATCATTCCTTAACTTAGCTATCTTAGGTAGTGGGAAGTACTTCAGTAAGAATTTCTCGATCATTTGATCCCTTGTAGTGATAGAACCTCGTGGTAAAGAATTCAACCACTGTTTAGTTTTATTCCTCAACGAGAAGGAAAAAACCGTAGGCGAATGGCGTCGTCAGAAACGTCATTTATCTTGAAAGTATCACAGACTTCCAGAAAGTTAGCCAAATGAGTATTTGGATCTTCTTCTTGCAAACCATCGAACTGAACAAACTGTTGTATCATCTGAATAGTGTTCGGTTTCAATTCGAAATTATTCGTAGCAATGGTAGGCCTCAAAATACTCGATTCAGCCCCAGTTAGAGTAGGTTTGGCATAATCGTACATAGTACGAAGAGCACGATTTGCAGCAACCACAAGAGGTAGCTGATTATTCTGATTATCAGTCATCTCCTCAGTAATAATAATAACGTCTTCTTGCTCTTCCACTATATTTTGTTGATTCTGCCTTGCATCTCTACGGTTTCTGCGAGTTGTACTTTCAATTTCACTATCAAATACTAATGGTCCCAACGGATTTCTTCTAGTTATAAACTAAAGGAACCTGCCAGAAGCAAACAAAAGAAAAATTAGAAAACAAAAATTGAACTAGAAATAAAAATAAAATGCAGTAAAAATAAATGGCTAAATTAATAAAAATCAAGTGTTCCTAATATTTTAGGCCTCGACAACGGCGCCAAAAACTTGATGGTCACTAAACTAACTATAATTACGACAATGGCAAGCACACCTATCGAACAATAGTATAGCTATGGTGAGTAGAGAGTATCGTATCCACGAAGACTAAAAGTACTAGTAATAACCGTTTTTCTATTATTTAGGCGATAAATTGGGGTGATTGTTTTTAATCTAAATTTACTAATCTAAATTAACTAATAACGCAATAGAAAATGAAATAGGAAATAATCGAATGATACCAAAGAGAAAGACAATACCCAAGAAAGAATCCACCTAGACTTCATTTATTATTCTGAATCTGAATTAAAAAATTTATTCACTTGTGTCTTGATCCGTAGGAATCCCTAGATTACGTTAATATCTCTTTCAAAAGTAAGAACAACTAACTCTAGGTTGATTAATTGAAATCTCTTTCTAATTAAAACCCCTATTGTTGCATTAACTTGATCTATGGATTCCCCTATTAGATTTTACTCTAATCTAGTAAATTTATGTCGTCCTATTTATAGGATTGCATACAACTCCGCTCAATTATGCTAGATCTATTCTTAAATAGGGACTTTTGCTCCATTGAAATAAGCATATTAAACAGGAATTAATATCCCAAAAATATTAAAACACAAAATAAGCATACATAATTGAAAACAAGAATCAAGTATTTATCATGTAATTCAGAAATCAAATAATAAGATTCATCATAGGTTTCATCTTCCTTCGGTATCAAGGGAATTTAGTTCATAATCTAAAATGGAAACATCTTAAAGACAGAAAAACCACAAGATATAAAGAAACTCAATAAAACTTTAAAAGAAATTAAATAGAGATCTTCAATCTTAGAGGAGATCCACTTCTGAATTGATTTCGATGGTGTTCTTTGAGTAATTTCTTCAATCTTTTCTGTATGCCCGCTTAGATCTTCTTCTAATTGATATTTATAGACTTTAAAATGCTCAGAAAGCCTAAAAATTGTGTTTTTTCGCGTGTTTGGAAAATAGGGTACGAAATCGACACGAGCTGACACATGGGCGTATGGTCAGCCCGTGTGGTTCACACGGGCATATGGCTAGCCCGTGTGGCTCACACGGGCGTGTGGCTACTGAAAACAGCTCTTTTTGCTCGATTTTGGCTTGTTTTTCGCTCCTTTCGCTCCCCTATGCTCACCTAAGTATAGAAACATAAATTTAAAGGATTAGGAGCATCAAATTCACTAATTTACATAATAAATCATCCAAAAATGCATCAAGAATGAGATTAAAAACATGTTACTTTTATGGCTTATCCATGTACCACATGTGGGCTGAATAAGGCTAGAACTTGTACGGGTGATAGGACCAGAAGAAACTGATCTCATATGTCTAGGTCCAGAGTGAGAAGCAACACTAGTAGAATCCTCATAGGAATCGTCATAGTGATAACAACGCCGGTGAGCCATATGACCAATTTTTCCACAGATTTGGTACTATGGTGGAGGTTGACTGTTATAGGCAGGAAGCGACGTTGTGTCTTTCTCAGTTACAACAAGATTTGCATCAACAGGAACCTAGGAGAAATAAGCCTGGTGTCAAGCCTCGGCATCCAATAAGGTTGTTGTAATCCCCTGTAAATCAAAAGGCACCTGACTGGTGGTGAGAATGGACACCACGTGATTGAACTCGAGTGGAAGCCCGTTAATAATCGTCGACTAATGTTCTTCAAGGGACACATGTTGGTTGCAACTTGCTAGAGAATCACAGAGATGTTTGATGCTTGATAGATATGCAAACATAGAGGAGTCATTTTTTAAAAAAATTTGTGAAGCAGAGATCGATACCTCGTTGCCTTGGTAATGGATTGTGCACTAAAGATTCGATTCAATGCCTACCAAAGCTCAAAAGCGGAAGAAGAACAACCAATTAGTTGATTATGCAATGAAGTACAGACAATGGAAAAGAGCCATGCTGAGAGAGCAGAATCTTGTTGCTCAAAGTGAATAAACGTCGGATTCTCCACAACTATATTGTCATCACCAAGAATCTCTTGAGGCAGGGCAACAATTGAGCCATTGATGTACGATTGAAGATGATGGGTCTTGATGATAAGAAGAACATGCTGCTTCCAGGCGAGAAAAGTATTATCATCTATAAGAGTCACCACCTTTTGGGTAACAAAGGTAACCGGATTAAATTCCTTCCTAGGTGTTGGATCTATAGATCCCGTCTCCATGGTCAGAAGTGAAAAAAAACTGCTACTCTGATACTATACAAGAAATAATAGATGAAAGGGAAAAATATTCTCACAATCATATTCATGAAAGTACTCATGACCTCAATATATATAAGTAATATAACAGAATTTGACTGTAAAAGAATCATTTTGTAACAAACAAATAGTAAAAAAAAAAAAGTAAACAGTGAATTTATTAAGCTTAAATGAAATTGAATCAATTGAGAATTGAGTTGAGATAGTCATTCTCTATGTTTGTTATTCATTTTTACTAATAGGTCCATGAATTGCATTTAAAAAAGTGATCGACTAAAACGGGTGGCCCATAGAAATGTTCAGGATATTCTAACTTTTAAAACTATAAGAATACAAATTCAACTTCTTCTTTCTTTCTTTCTTTCTTTCTTTCTTTCTTTCTTTCTTTATTTCAATTATCTTGGCCGAATCTGTCTAGATAGTCTCATTTCAATACTTAGGGTGCTAAATGATTTAAGTAAAAAAGACCAGCATTTTTAGACAATATCTTGGAGAAAAATAGCTAATTTTTTTCTGGCTGAAATGTAAATTATTGACCACAAATTCCAACCAACCAAATTTCTGATTAAGCTCTAATTAATTGGAAACTGCATTTAAGAGGTTCAATAACTTAACTTCCAATTATGATTTGGTACAAAAAAAAAAAACCAACTTTATGTGAAATGCAAGAAATCATGGGAAAACCCTCTGTTTAATTCTCAATAATTCTTGTTTCTAAAGGATACATTCATCTACCTAACTAAGTAACAACGACATGGCAGCAATTGGCTTATCACCCGTTAAAAGGGTACGGTGGTGAGTCATACCTGACTGCAACTAGGCCGAGGTGAACTAAGTGTTCAAACAATAACCAAAAATATTTAGATAAAGAGAGAGACAAGCTGAAAAGGGATTAGAAGAAAAGAGACACAATGTACTCTTCGATTCGAGTTTTAGTTCTCGTCGCAGTCCTTT
This sequence comes from Gossypium gossypioides, assembly GCA_013467495.1. NCBI lineage: Eukaryota > Viridiplantae > Streptophyta > Magnoliopsida > Malvales > Malvaceae > Gossypium > Gossypium gossypioides. Next base: position 15,377,245 of record CM025152.1, read on the forward strand.
TTCCTGTTTTTGTCGATTGCACTGTTCGGCACTACAAGTTTAATGTAAGTACATATTGTTTAATTACTTTACGTAAAGTAGTTCAGTTTCAGTAGCAACTTTTCGTTTTTTACTTTGTTATGTAGAAATTAAACTTCTTATTAAGTGAATTTGAGGTGTTGGTAACATGCGCAGGTGGTAATGAAGAATACCACTCGATTATGTTCAAGTAAATCCATTGTGACCGTCAACGGTAAGTTCCCAGGGCCAACTTTGTACGCCAGGGAAGGCGATACGGTGCTTGTTAAAGTCGTCAACCATGTCAAATACAATGTTTCCATACACTGGTCAGCACCAAAATCCCTGTTTTGGATTCATGAATATCACTTCAAAAAATCAAACATAGAAATGAACCCCTTGTTTCACTTGATTTTGCAGGCATGGTATCAGGCAACTTCGAACAGGTTGGGCGGATGGGCCAGCATATATAACACAATGTCCAATTCAGTCAGGGCAAAGCTATGTATATAACTTTACCATCATAGGCCAAAGAGGAACACTGTTATGGCATGCGCATATTCTGTGGTTAAGGTCCACGGTTCATGGTGCCATTGTTATCTTGCCTAAGCGCGGTGTTCCATTTCCATTTCCGAAACCCCACAAGGAAGTTGTTGTTGTACTCGCCGAGTGGTGGAAATCCGACACTGAAGCAGTGATCAATGAAGCACTCAAATCTGGATTGGCTCCAAATGTTTCCGATGCTCACACCATAAACGGCCACCCAGGAAAGGTCTCGGGTTGTCCTTCACAGGGTACTCTCCTTCCCTTTCACTTTTGTCTCAAATCTTGAAACTTGGTTTTTAAACTAAGATCTTTGATGTATATGGTCTATGTTGCTATCATATCCAGGAGGTTTCTCATTGCCAGTGGAAAGCGGCAAGACCTACTTGTTACGCCTAATCAACGCTGCACTCAATGAAGAGCTCTTTTTCAAGATTGCCGGGCATAAGCTCACTGTTGTCGAAGTTGACGCCACATATGTTAAGCCGTTCAAAATTGATACAGTCGTAATAGCACCAGGCCAAACCACCAATGTCCTTGTCTCTGCTGATCAAAATTCAGGCAAATACATGGTTGCTGCCTCCCCTTTTATGGACGCTCCGGTTGCAGTCGATAACCTGACAGCAACAGCAACATTGCACTACTCGGGCACACTTGACAACACCCCCACAAGTCTCACTACCCCACCACCACAAAATGCCACATCAGTTGCCAACAACTTTATAGACTCTCTGCGTTCCCTCAATTCCAAACAATTCCCTGCCTTGGTCCCACGAACTATTGATCATAACCTTTACTTTACCGTCGGACTGGGGATTAACTCTTGTCCTACTTGCAAAGCCGGTAATGGAAGCCGCGTGGTAGCTTCTATTAACAATGTGACATTCACTATGCCTACTACAGCCTTACTTCAAGCACATTTCTTCAACATCAGTGGGGTGTTTACCACTGATTTCCCTAGTACCCCACCGCACGTCTTTAATTACACCGGAACTCCACCAAAGAATTTGCAAACAAGAAATGGGACCAAGGTTTTCAGGCTGGCTTATAACTCTACGGTACAACTTGTTTTGCAAGATACTGGAATCATAGCCCCTGAGAACCACCCAATCCACTTACATGGATTCAATTTCTATGCCGTTGGTAAGGGACTTGGAAACTATAATCCCAAAACCGATCCTCAGAAATTTAACCTTGTCGATCCTGTCGAGAGGAACACAATTGGGGTACCATCTGGTGGGTGGGTGGCTATTAGATTCCGTGCAGATAACCCAGGTATACACTCACAATGTTCTGATATATACCATTCATTTTCCGAATGTTTTTCATCCGTTAAACTTTTTATGAACTCAATTTCTTTGTTTGAATTTTCAGGAGTTTGGTTTATGCACTGCCATTTGGAAGTGCATACAACATGGGGACTTAAGATGGCATTTTTGGTGGACAATGGAAAAGGGCCTAATCAGTCACTTCTTCCTCCTCCAAGTGATCTTCCAAAGTGTTGAACCAGGCAACTATGGACACCAGCACCGAGATTTTACGATGAAAGGAAACGTGGAAAGAGAATGAAAGAATTTCTTTCATGTGCAGAAGATGAGGCTATGAACCTGTGCTATTTAATAAGCAAAAGAAGAGTTGAGATTGAATTTTTTTTCTTGGGTAAATGTCGAATAACATTTGTATAAGCATTATTATTTTTGGAATGAAATCATGAATAAATATTTTATTCAAAAGCACCATTTTTTTATGATTTCAGTTTCATACTTTTATGGGTCATTGAAGCTAGGCTCGTCCTAGCCAATGTCAGGCCTTGGGCAGCCTCCATCTTAAAAAGGTTCAGCTGAAAAGCCCAACAGATCACCAAGTATTTAAGGCCCAAACCTGAAAATGAAATAGAAATGCTTGCAGATTGCAGTTTATACTATGGATACATCTTTTCTTTACCGACCTTAAAAGTCATGGAGTTGTGTTTACTTTTTAGGTTGGATTTTGAAGTAATCAGTTATGCAATGGCTTTAAAGAATCTTTGTAACTTAAGCACGTGGGGTTGTTTAAGATGGAAGAACCTCCAAAAGTAAAAAGACACAACAATCATGTTGAAAACACACAATAATTGACAAATGAAAATATTATATTGCTAGTTTTCATCCATATCAAATGATCCATCTTTTTCGACTGTTGCCTTTGTTGGACCCTTTTATTTGCTTTCCTGGTTTGCTTGAAATGAAAGATGAAAGCAAATTTTAATCATCTTTTATTTCTACAAAATATCCTCTACCCCACGCCTCAACCTTCGTTCTCATCCTCCTTAATGAGATACATAATCAAGCAAGAAGGAACAAGGAAGAGATTATTAATAAAAGATGATGTTCATAGGTCGGATTAAGTCATATTGTGATTTTTTTCGTTTCTCTAGATTATATTTCAACTCAATAACCCAACTCTCAATTGAAGTTTATTATTCATTTCATAAGAGAAAATTTAGAAAAAAATTTAAAAAACAATTTTAACTAGTGATAAATAATATTGAAATCGTGGTTCTTAAAATTGGATCAAGCTCACTAGTTAGACCAGTTGAATTAGGAACCAGCTAATATATAACAAAATATTGAATCAAATTTTGAATAAATTATTTGAAACCGGTTGAACTGATAATAGAACTATTTTTTAAAAATTTTTTAAATAATTTATCTAATTAAAATCAAATCAGCCAATTAAACTTATCAAACTAAAAATTAGTGATTTAATTGGTTTAACCATACCTAAATCGAAAT
>CM025152.1:15405142-15415692 GCA_013467495.1 Gossypium gossypioides
TTACAACCAGCATATGATCATCATCCAGCAGCTTAATTCATGCAAATTAAATTCTAAATTGAGCCCATATGGACATCAAAATGTCCCTTACCTGCGCATGAATTAAAATTAACACTAATTTGTTGAATTAGAGCGAAATTGAATTATTACGGAATGGAATGTACTTAATCAATTAAGGCTGAATTATAACTTAATTGATCAAAGATTAATCAACAATTTAAATAATTTAATTGAATAAGTTAAACTCAAATTTGAGCTTAACAGGAGGCAATTCAAGATGATATGCTACAGGACCAACTCGTTTAAGCACTCAATATGGACCAATGAACCTAGGGCTCAACTTGCCCTTTCGACTGAATCTTAGAACCTTCTTCCATGGAGAGACTTTAAGAAAAACCTAATCTCCTACGTTAAATTCTATGTCTTTGTGATTTAAGTCAGCATATGACTTCTGTTTATCCGAAGCTACCTTTAACCTATCCCGAATTAATCGAATCTTAACCTCTTTCTCTGAAGCCAATTCTGAACCCATTAACTTCTTCTCACCCAGCTCAGTCCAGCATAAAGGCGAACGATAGTTACGACCATAAAGATCCTCGTAAGGTGCCATTTGGATACTTCACTGGAAACTATTATTATAGGCAAACTCCGCCATCGGTAAATGCTCTTTCCAACTACCCTAAAAATCATTCACACAACGCCTCAGCATATCTTCTAAAGTTTTAATGACCTTTTTTGACTAACCGTCAGATTATGGATGAAAGGTCGTATTGGAGTTTAACCGTGTAACCAAAGCCTCGTTCAATTTCTTCTAGAATCGAGATGTAAAGTGACGATCCTGGTATGAAATAATTGACACTGGCACTCCATGTAGTTGATCTGCAGTAATTCAGTGTAGCAGATTAAACTAATTTTCACACTTTAGAAGCTTGAAAATAAGCATTATCATTAATTTTTAATTATGTTTTAGTAAGTTTAATTAAATTCAATAAAATGTGCAAATTGAGTATTTTATTGACCTTACGAGCTGAATGAGGCCTAAGGGTGAGCTAATAAACTTTTTAAGTGTGAAGGGGACCATTAAAAAATGTGCTAAACCAATACTAGTCACTATGTCGCAACAGGGAGGGTTCGATGTTGCAACATAGGGAGTAGAATGGAGAAATTCCGAGATTACCTTTGATGTCGTGACATACCCCTAAAGACATCCTTAAGAAAAGTTTACTAACTTGTATGTCACGACACAGGTCCTGATGTGTCGCGACATCGACTTTGGATGGGAATTAATACAAGCCATGGGGCGTTTTGGTCCGCACAATCCAACTTAAATCTTAAGAACGTCAGCTAACCTAGGGTTGAGGATGACGACCACCTCAAATCATTAAATAGGCTCATTTGGCACATGTTATGGACAACAATTACTTAGCTTAGAATTTCTCTTTTAATTTTAGTTTAAGTTTTTCTTTCCTTAGATTTTTTATTTACTTTCAGTTCGTTCTTTGTTTTATTTCGGGAGATTTGATTTGTGGATATAATCAAACCTTGTTGATTCACTTTCATTCATAATACAAATCTGGCTTTTTCTTAAACTATATACTTTCGATTCCTTTATCATGTTTGCGTTTTATATCAAGTCTATACTGTTTACGAAAACTATGAGGAACTAATCCCTTTATGGGGGATTAACGAGTGTAGGTATGATCTATTAACTATTTTGTAGATGGATCAACTGTTTGGGAAAGGAAGCATCTAAAACCCTAGGCTTGTCGACCCTAGGAAGTTATTAAGGTGGGAATTAATCCAAAATTGGTATGGCCTATCTGTGAACACCTTAACCCCAAACCGATCTGGACTGTGAGGTCAAAAGATAAGTAGTCTTTGCTAACTCGTTATTCTAGTAAACGTATCGGAAGATCCTGCTAGGATAGCGAACTAATAACCCATAATTAGATTTGATTAATTTCACTTTTCGATTTATCAATATTTATTTATTCGTTATATTTTTATTATTATAAAAAACCCTAAAAAGCCCTTTTATTTATAATTGCGTAATATAACCTATTTCAAGTGCTAATTAGATCCTTTAGTGTACTAGCCTCCTTTGGGTACGATTTTGGCGTGTGAATATAATATGCGAATGTGTAAGTGTACACGTCGAATCAAGTAATAAATTAGTAAGTAAGATTGTCTTCTTAGGGATTGAAAAATGATTAATTCGGTTAAGCTATTACTATAAACTATATGAATCAGGCTATGACAAAATAGAATAACAATTTTTAAAGGAATAATCACGTATGCAATATTAAAATCAAATAACTAAATTAAAATGATGTGGCAAAGATACAGAGGCAAAGTTGAGAGGATCTACGTTGTTGAATGGGAAGGTTGAGATTACTAATATTCTTTCCTCATAACACAGTAATGCCATGGAAAAATCTCAACCAATCTACTATTCAGATTAAATCTAAGGTTGTCTATTTCTTTTGAGAGTCAGACTTCAAGCTATCCTACCTATGGCTTTGCATGTCTATAAGCCTTAAGAAAAATACCCAACACTATTTCTTCCTTTCTCTGTATAGAGCGTAGCTCTATGTCTAGAGTGTTACGAGTATTCTATCAAATACTCGTTTGTATCATTCGATCACAATCCAACTCATCTAACATTTTCAGAATTAAAAAAAAATTTATGGACATACCATACATTCATCTATGTCTACAAACTGCATGCATACGTTTCAAAATAGCGCAAATTGATTAAAATAGTAAATCTAATTAGGATAATGCCTTGCTCATTAAAGGAACTAAATATTCATTCAATAATCCCAACCCGATGAGATTAGCTCATGAGTTGGAAATTCAAAGCCAAAATGAAAGTATCATTCAACAACATATTTCCACAGTTAAAATTCACATAAATCAATTAAGATAATGATGGAAGAACTTCAGGAAGCTTTCGCCAACCCAGCTTTCAACTCCAGTGTTGCAATATCTTACGAAGCCCAAGGTTGAATACTTCTCCTTCTTCCTTGTGTTGCTGTTCTGTACCTTAGTTGCTACCCTCTTTCCTTGTGTCTCCAGATCTCCCACGAGAATTTGTATGAGAGGAAAAACTCACCTCGTTCCTCTCTTTCTCTTTCTTCATTTTATAGGGTAAGTCCCCCTTTCAGCACACACTCTTTTCTCCCTCTTTTTCAGGTGAATATTTCTAGTAAAAGTACATCAGATTGAGAGTGGCACAGATTGACAGTTGAGTCAGCATCTTCCTGGAATTGCTATGACATTTGTGCTGAAAATCTATCCAACATTTTGTCATGACAAAACTTGACTCCTTCACTTCTTTTCCTGCTTTCTATACCTACTATAAACAACACGCAATTCCTTTCCTCCCATAAGTAAAAGTAACATATAGTGACATTGAAAGCACAATCCAAGCTTCATAATGCAATGTTATAAAACTACAAATATAATTTCCTAAAATGCAACTAAATTTACTCAAGTACAAACAATTAAACAAGTTTAGAGGCCTAAAATATAACTCTTTTCAAGAATTATCACACTCCAAACCTGAGTTATTGCTTGTCCTCAAGCAAAATATGCATGAATGCATGAATGAATGTATGAATTGCCACAACAATATAATTACCTTTTGTAATATCAGACTATGTAGAGCATATTTTATACTTCAATTCTCAACAATCTTCTGTTTCCAAAAATTTACTCAAGTTTCATAAGCTTGTTTAGGAAAAAATGCAGAAAATGTTGCCTTAAAAATAAAAATTTCTAATTACTCATGCAATTTTGACTATAGCGCATCTCCTAATGTACTTAGTGTATCTGTTATCTAAGCTAAGTTTCCTTTTAACAATCTGGCCTTGCATAACTCAATTACAAGTATTTTTACTAGAGGATTCATCTTGTCACATGATTTTCTTTACTTGACAATATTAGTAGAGCATACACTAAATTGCCAGGTATTCTATCATTTTGCAATTTGAATACTCATTCATGAAGTTAAGGCTTTTGACTAAAAAGATGGATGGAGCAAACAACTACCTCCTTAGCTACTCAGCCTGTTACTATAGCGGAGTGCCCCTAATTTTCTTTTCTTTATTACACACTCTTACTTGGACTCACCTTTCTAGTCAACAGCATGATGGAGCAAATAAAGTGGCGCTGACTTGCTTGGCAATTCTAAGCATTAGAGTATTTGATGGCAATTTTTTTTATTTTCTTAAACATTGTCACTTTATCATTATTAAGTATTGCCTTTGAACTGAATTTAGCTTCAAGAATCTCTAAGTTTATTAAAAGAAACTTATATAGACTAATTTTAATTGAAATTAGTGCATTCTACTTTTAGGGGTCAACTTTCAAGCAATTATCCTAAGCTAAACTCACCTAATTCACTGTCACAATTTTATAAGAATGTCAAAGAATTTAATTCCTCATTGAACATTTTAGGCAAAAATAAACTCATCATGATCTAACAATTCTTTGACATTTATGTGTCATGGAAAAATGAATGTCAAAGATAAAATGAACAACTATTCGAATGCAACCTATATGCACAACACACCTCCAAACTTAAGGGATGCATTGTCCTCAATGCATGAACAAACAATAGTTATGAATGCACAAACATATATATGGATAGAAAATGATAAAACAAAAATCATGAATGCATGCTAAGATGAAATGAAAAATAAATAACATAAAAAATGAATGAAACTTAGAGTGAAATTGTTGTTACTTTAATTTGGATGAGTGGATTTTCGTGCAACATGCTTGTAGCGTTACTTTCTTTTCAACACATTGATTGGCACCTCGTCTTCCTCGTCATCCGATTTTGTGAGATCATCAATCAACTTATCGATCTCATGATCTTGATGTGTCATTGGCGTAGTCAATTGAGGTGGGATAGGTGGAGTAGCATCTGCAGTTGGTACAGAAGTTGGGTTTGCTTCTTCTCCATCATGGTTAGTCTTAATACTCATGGATTCATTCTTCTTTTCATCTCTCTCTGGTCCTTCTGTGGCATTCTCCTCAGTGACAGGGTGTGTGGGGGTAGGTCCAGTCTCATCAACCTTTGCTTCATCATCTTCCTCTTCCTTTGCATCAAAGAGAAGTTCCTTGGGGATGTTGGGGAAATATACATGGGCCTGTTGAAATTCTTCTTAAGGTATTTCTTGATAACAGCGTCCCTCTTCCTCACATAACCCTAGAATAGAGCCATTTTTTCATGTGCCCTGCCCAAATTAGTAGCAGTTCGCGATTGCTACTTCTCGAACAAACTGAACTGCTTGTGTAACCTCTCAAAAGAACTGAGCACTTGTTGCTCAAAGACATTAGTAAAAGTGGAAGGTTTGTTGGGGCACAAGTTGGGGTGGAATATGTAGAGGTAGAATTGGGAGGTGGATGTTGTGGCAATTCATTCCCTAAAAACCTCATAACAATCTCCTTCATAATGGCCCATTTGTTTGGAATCATATCTTCATTTGCTTGAACTGGGACTTTCACACGTTGGCAAAGGGCAGTAATAAGGGAAAGAAAATTAAGCATGCCAACATTCTTCTTGGCACACCTATTATCCTCTTTAAAAATAATTTTTGCCACGTTAATTTTTCTCTTTATCATTGCAGAATGGAGTAGCAGCATTCACTCCTTTGAAATTGTAGAGTTATGAGTAGACAGATTCAAACGGGATTTGAGAAAGTGATACCAAACTTAACAATGTGGTTTCAAAAAAACTCATTCTACAGTGTAGCAATCTTGTTTGGACACTATCCACTTGGTTCCTTCTACATACAAATCCTTAAGAACTTGATTCAAGCTCTCCGTTGTGATTGTTGTGGCAAATTGAGAATGCTCATGTTGACCATCAGGTAAGCCATACTGACCATTGATAGAGTACTCATCAAATAACACTGAAACACCTCTCACATATATAAAAGCATTGTTAGGAGAGCTTAGGTGGGCATAAAACTCTCGCACCACCTTTGTTAAAACATCTTCCGGATGCAAGCAAAAGATTTGCCACCTGTGCTTTTTTACTATGGAAGAAACCGATTCATCATACCCCATGAAGGGCGCATCTTAAAAAAGGAAACCATTTTCCAAACATAACAGAAGTTTGGAGGTGTTATTTGTGTATTTCTCCTTTGTGGCTTCGTTGAAAAAGGTTCTTGGTGGCACAGGGGGTGATTGAGAAGGAACATGTCTGGCCATTACTTTGAAAATTTTAGAGTGATTGGAAAAGAAAAAAAAGGGGACACTTTGAATTCTTTGCGGAAACACGAGTAAATCTAGAAGAAAACGAACGTTGAAGGTAACTGTAAAAAAGGTGAAAGAATTAGGTTAAAAGAAAAAGAAAATAAGGGCAGCAAATGAAAAAAAGTTACTGAAGACGTGACGTGGGTGATAAGAGTTCGATAATTATGGCTTGACACGGTGAGATGAGATTTGGAGGGAAAAACAAAAATTTTATTGGAAGTAAATATTTTGGCAAAAATTTCTAATGGGCTAGCTACTAAAAGATGAAGGTCGACCCTTAGTATACCTGCAAAAAAAATATTAAACCAATAAGATGAAATAACCAAATAATAAAATAATAAAGAAAAGTAAATAAAGAAAAAATGATAATGGAGACGTGAAAGTTATGTATTTCGAAGATCAATTGACTATTTATCTAGAGTCATAAAGGCACCCCAATAATGCTTCAAACGTTGTCCATTAACTTTGAATGTAAGCCCAGTCTTTATATCTTTAACCTCTACAGCTCTATGAGGATAAACATGACCTCTACAATCTTTATATCTGGAACACATCTCTTAATAATTTGATCCGCACAGTGCTTGAATAAGAAAGGCTCAACCCAATAATATTGCTTGGTATCATGAAGAAATTTCCTTCTTCTTTGACTGGTGAGCTCAGGTGGCAGCAAGCAACTCACTAGGAAATTTACTATATCAACATACTAAGGTAATGTCGTGACAACTACCAATTGCTCTTCTGAGAATTCTTCCTTAATGAGTTGAATATTGCCATCTTCATATCCTGCTTCTAACCTTGATAAGTGATCAGCCACTTGATTCTCGATCCCTTTCCTATATCAAATTTCAATATCAAATTCCTGCTGCAGTAATATCCACCTGATCAAACTAGGTTTGGCATCCTTCTTGGTCACCAAAAACTTCATCGCAGAATGGTCTGTATAAACTGTGACATTCGTACCAACTAGATAAGATCTAAATTTGTCATACGCAAATATCACATCTAATAGATCCTTTTTAGTAGTAGTGTAGTTAAGTTGTGCGTCTGTAAGGGTCCTACTCGTATAATATATCGCATGGAACAAATTGTCCTTCCTTTGACCCAATACTGCTCCTACAGCGAAATTGCTGGCGTCATACATAAGGTCAAAGGGTAGGGTCCAGTACGGTGCTATGATAATCGGTGTTGTCACCAGTTGCTTTTTTAACTCTTCAAATGCTTTCAAACATGGCTCATCAAAATTGAAGGCTCTATTATGTTCAAACAAGGTAAAAAGGGGTTTGGATATCTTCAAAAAATCATTAATAAATCTTCGATAAAATCCTACATTACCTAAGAAACTTTGAATAACTTTAACAATGGTATGTGGCGGTAACTTTTTGATCACCTTAATCTTTGCTTTGTCCATGGCAATACCTTCCTATGATATTTTATGTCCCAGAACAATGCCTTCACAAACCATGAAGTGGCATTTTTCCTAGTTCAAAACAAGATTAGTTTCTTCACAGGGACAAAAAGCTAACTCCAAATTCTTCAAACAGTTCTCAAAAGTATTGCCAAAAACAAATAAATCATCCATGAATACTTCAAGAAACTTTTCCACCATGTCTGAGAATATCGTCATCATGTAACGTTAAAATGTTGTCAGGGCATTACACAAATTGAATGTTATTCGTCTAAACGCGAAAGTTCCATATGGACACATGAAAGTGTCTTCTCTTGTTCATTGGGAGCTATGGGAATCTAATTATACCCTAGGTAACCATCCAAGAAATAATAGAAGGTTTCCTACCTAATCTATCCAACATTGGATCGATAAAAGGTAAGAGGAAACGATCCTTCCGAGTTGCTTTGTTAAGCTTGTGATAGTCCATGCATACCCTCCATACCATGACAGTACGAGTTGGAATAATTTTGTTGTTGTCATTGCTAATCACGGTGACACTTCCTTTCTTAGTTACACATTAAATAGGGCTCACGACGAACTATCGAAAATAGGGTATATTATGCCAGTGTCAAGCCATTTGATAATCTCATTCTTCACAACTTTCTACATGATGGGGTTCAACCTTCTCTGCTACTCAATAGAATTACTATGACAATCCTCCAGTAAAATCTTATGCATGTAGAGAGCAGAGCTAATTCCTTTGATATTAGTGATTGTCCCCCTCAACGCCTTCTTAGACCTCTTCAGAACATCTAGCAACTTAGTCTCTTGATCAGGTGTCAACTTTGCAAAGATAACTACTGGCAGAGTGTTGTTGTTTCCCAAGTAGGCATACTTTAAATGTAACGGAAAAGACTTTAACTCCAATGTGGGAGGTTCCTCTATAAAAGGTCTAAGAGACTTAAAAGAAAGAGTTAATAAATCCAAATTTTCAAAACTCTTCCCTGGTCTATCTTCAAGCCTCTTAGTCTCCATAAGTTCACCAAGTTCTTCAATCGTTTCTGCTTCAGTCAACTCAAATGGATCTACATCATCATCATCATTAGAATTGTTGTGACAAAATTTTGCAAAGTCTACTTCCACTGTCATTTTGATAAACCTAATGGCATGAATTTCTTCATTTTCATCTACACACTTCATGGCATCAAAAACATTAAAAGTAATTTACTAGTCATTAACCCTCATTGTTAACTCACCTTTCTGCACATCAATTAGCATTCTACCTGTAGCTAGAAAAGTTCTTCCAAGAATAATTGGTACTTTCTTCTTAGCTTCACATTCTAAAATAATAAAATCTGGTGGAAAAGTAAATTTATCTACTCTTACCAGCACATCTTTAATTTTACCTTCCGGATGTGCATAAGAAAGATCAACTAGTTGTAGCGTGATTGTGGTGGGTCTTGCCGTCCCAATTCCTAGCTTCCTAAAAGTAGACATAGGCATTAAATTTATACTTGCTCCTAAAAAATATAATTCCTTACCAACATAATGATTTACAATTGAACAAGGAATAGTAAAACTCATTGGTTCCTTCAACTTTAGAGGTAATTTGTTCATCAGCATCGTTATGCACCTTTTAGTGAGAGCAATAATTTCAAATTCCCCCAATCTTCACTTCTTTGACAAGATATCTTTCATGAATTTTACGTAGTTGGGAATTTGCACTAACACTTCCACCAATGGTATGTTGATATGGAGTTGCTTTAGTATATCACAAAATTTTTTGAATTGAAAATCTTCATTAGATTTCTGAAGTCGCTAAGGAAAAGGTGGTGGTGGCCTTCCTTCAGATTGCTGATATTGATTTGATGTGGAAATGTTATTGGCAGCACAATTTCATTATGTTACAACATTCTTTTAGTTGGTCCACTCAATTGTAAATTGCTCCACAAATGGGTCTGAATTCTTTCTATGTGTGAGATTTGAGCTGTCTTTGTTTGTAATGGCATCATTAATAACTCCAAGTAACTGTTAAGTTCAATTTTGAGCTTAACTTTTTCCATTAATTACCTTAATTATTGATGAATTCTTGATCAACTGGTTTCCAATTAGCTCAATTTGCATTAAGAGTACATTATGCTTTGCTAATTTATTTCTGTTCCAATCCAATGATTTAATGGTATTTTAAGTCATGTTGCAAGGTAGGTACATTTGGACGGTTCGAATGAACCCAAGAGGGAATTCAATTCCCACGGATAGAGCTGATGGAAAGGGCTGGCCGAATGTTGATTCTTTATTCATGCGTTCAAAATGCAAATTCGAAGTAACCAATCGACAACAAAAAGACCTCGACAGCAAGAACAAGATTCGGTCTAGCTTGGAGGTGCATTAGGCCAAAATCGTACGACTAGGCAGCAATGGAATCAGATTTAATTCTAATTTTAATTTTCCTATTCCTAGCTAAGACCGACTCTAATTAAAATAAACCATCCAATGCAGCCTTTGTGTAGTTAAATTTGAGTGAAACTCTTGTACACTTAAGTTAATTTTGTGCGATAGGTTGAGCAAAAATAAAGGGATTAGATCAGGATTATTGATTCTAATTTTCCTTACCAGTTTGGAGGCTGAATTTATCCTATAAAAAAGAAGAGAATACGATGGAGAAAAAGAGTAGGAAATTGGAGAACAGTAATTAGAGAAGAGATCGAGTTATTCAATTAGCGTCGGCTCCTCTAATCAATTTAGCAAGTGCTGATCAAGAAATTGAAAAACAGTTCAAGTATTCAGTGCCTTTGAGAGGAGGGAAGCTCGACAATAAGAGCAATATTTCTAAACAAGTTTGATTCGAAATTCATGATGATTTTAATTAATTCTCATTTGGTTTTACTTGCTA
>CM025152.1:15415792-15426941 GCA_013467495.1 Gossypium gossypioides
CCCTATATTACTAGTTAATATTGGTTGAATAGTGGATTTAATTCGGTGGACGTAACGACTTCTCACCAATAACTAAGTACCACTTTTGAGCGTAATGGCATTGTAATGGTTCTTCCCTTGAGATCTTAAATTTTTAGTGTCACTTGGCAATGCTCCTTGAGGTCTCTAGTTTAATGCATTGACAATTTTCCCTACTTGATTTTACAAAGCTCTTAGGGATGTAGCTTGACTCCAGATCCCGACATCATTTTTTGCCATATATTCCTTTAATAAAGCTTCCATTGATGAAGAAGATGATGCGTAACTTTGTTGATCATTTTGTCGTGGCATGGGTTGATTATAACCAAGCGGTGCATTTGTGGCATTCAATCGAACAACATTGTTGGAGTTCACCTTTCCTTCATTATTCCAACTGAAGTTTGGATGTTGCTTACACCCTGGATTGTAGGTGTTGGAATATAGATTATTGTTCTAGTTGAAATTACCCATGTAATACATAGAGAGTAAGTGATATTCATCGATTATAATATTGGTTAATAACTTAACTAGGTTACTCTAATAAGATTAGAAACCTAGAGGCAAGAGATTTGAATAATGAGATTATTGTAACAAAAGTTGTCCACCAAATAGTAAGGAGTTACATATGATGTAATTAGCAAGCGTTGCTTTCCTAAATAACCATAATTTTGAGAGTAAAGCTAAAGCTAACTTAAGAGGAGGTAAAATACGGATCCTTACCCGCTAGAAAAAACTTTAGAGAAAGAATTTTTTGAAATTAATACATGAGTGTTATTAATTGTGAATAAAATAGTGAAAGTATCATTTAATAAATTCCTTTTAATGATTATAATAAACTTGGTAAATTTACTCATGCACATATTTCACTATTGTAGATTTATTATGGCAAATAACACAAACTCATTATCACTACGATCCGTCCTTGAGAAAGACAAGTTCATTGGCTTAAACTTTCTTGATTGGTTTCGTAACATGAGGATTGTCCTTAGGTAAGAACGTAAATTGTATGTCATTGAAGAACTTTTTCCTAATAAACTAGCAACTAATGCCTCTAGAGCTAAAAAGGATGTTTATAAGAAGCACCTTAATGACATGGTAGACATAGGATGTCGAATACTTGCTACTATGACTCTTAAGCTTCAAAATCAGCATGAGGATATGGTTTCTTATGATATGATCCAACACCTCAAGGAATTATATGAGGGGTAAGCATGTCAAGAGAGGTACGAGACCTCTAAGGCTCTGTTTCAATGCAAAATAATGGAAGGAACTCCTGTGGGAACTCATGTTCTCAAAATGATAGGCTATATAGAAAGCCTTGAAAAACTTGGATTCCCTATAGGTGAGGAATTGGCCACCGATGTTATTCTACAATCGTTGTAGGATAGTTTTTACCAATTTTTCCTTAATTTAAATATGAATGAGATTAATAAGATTTTGTCATAGTTACTCAACATGTTGCGAACTACTAAAAGTAACATGAAACAGGCTAGGTCTAAGCCCATTCTGATGGTTCGCAATAATAAGGGCAAAGGAAAGCCTAAGGCTAAGGCGAAGCTTAAGAACAATGGTAAGGCGAAACCCAATAAAGGAAAGGTTGCATTGAAACCTAAAGGAGGAGCTGCTAAGGAAGGAAAATGTTTTCATTGTGGTGAGACTAGTCACTGGAAGAGGAACTGCCATATCTATCTTGAAGAGGTCAAGAAGGTAGAAGGAAACAGAGCATCCAGTTCAATTATTTACGTCACTGATATTAATTTATCACTTCTACTTCTTGGGTATTAGATACCGGTTGTGGTTCTCATATTTGTACCTTTATATGGGGACTGCAAAGGAGTAGGAATTTGGCTAAATGAGATGTGGACCTGTGAGTTGAAAATGGAGCAAGAGTTGCTGCATTAGCTGTAGGAGCAATATTTTATCCTTAACTAGTGGACTTGATTTATGTTTGGAGGATTGTTATTTTTTACCCAGTATGGCTAAAAACATTATTTCAATTTCTTATTTAGACAGAATTTGTTTTGAGATAATTATTAGGAATAATTGTTGTTTATTTTATCTCGATAATGTTTTCTATGGTTTGTCTCAATTAGTTAATGGCCTCTACATTTTAGATCAATACATGCCCATTTATAACGTAAATACTAAAAGATCAAAAATGAATGACTCTAATCAAACTTATCTTTGGAATTGTCGTTTGGGCCATATAAGTGAGAAGCACATATCAAAGCTCCATAAACATGGATTTTTATATTCTTTTATTTTCGAACAATTTGATATATGTGAGTCTTGCTTGTTGGGTAAAATGACTAAAGCTCCTTTTAATAGTAAAAGTGAACGAGCTAGTGATTTATTGGGCTTAATACATAGTGATGTGTGTGGGCCAATGAATACACGAGCTGGAGGGGGTTTTCAATACTTTATTATTTTTACTGATGACTTCAATAGATATAGGTATATTTATCTTATGCCCCATAAATCTGAAACCCTTGAAAAATTCAAGGAATTTAAGAATGAAGTGCAAAACCAACTAGGAAAAAGCATTAAGGCACTTCGATCAGATCGATGAGGAGAATACTTAAGCTTAGAGTTTGATGAGCTTTTGAAGGAGTGTGGGATTGTCTCACAACTTACACCTCCCAGTACTCCACAATGGAATGGAGTTTCTGAGAGGAGAAATCAAACATTTTTAGACATGGTTCGATCAATGGTGAGTCATGTTGATCTTTCTACTTCCTTTTGGGGACATGCACTTAAGACAGTTGCCTTTAAATCAGTTCAGTAGGCACCATATGAGATGTGGACTCGGAAGCGTCCTAGTATGACTTTTATGAAGATTTGAGGTTGCGAAGCTTATGTTAAATGTCAGACGTCTACAAAGCTCTAACCTAAATATAAAAAATGCATCTTTGTGGGATATCCTAAGGAAACTAAAGAATATTATTTCTTCAATCCTACTGAAAACGAAGTGTTTGTTGCTCGAATAGGAGGCTTCCTAGAAAGAGAAATTGTCTCTAGAAAAAAAAGTGGTAGAAAGATTGAACTCAAAGAAATTCAAGAACAACAACAGATTATTAAACCAAAGACTGAACAACAACAGGTTCCACAAGTTGTTACGAAACAATCAACTGTTGTGGAAACACAACCACTGCAAAGATCTTTAAAAGAACGTCATGTACATGAGAGATATGGATTTATCATTACAACACATGGTGATGTTCTACCTCTGGATCAAGATGAGCCTAGGACTTATCAAGAAGCGGTAGTGAACCCAGACTTTGAGAAATGGTTAGAGGCCATAAGGTCTGTAACACCCCTAACCTGTCTCCGTCACTGGATTAGGGTTACGGTGCATTATCGTACAATCGTAAGCATTTAAACATCATAAAATTTAATAATTTAAATATATCATAAACCATTAATTCTCATACATTTTGTCCCTAATTTGAGCCTTCGAGGCCCTAGAAATAACTTGGAAGCAATTCGAGACTAATTTGAAACAAAATGGAAAGTTTAAGAAAA
Organism: Gossypium gossypioides; assembly: GCA_013467495.1. Lineage (NCBI taxonomy): Eukaryota > Viridiplantae > Streptophyta > Magnoliopsida > Malvales > Malvaceae > Gossypium > Gossypium gossypioides. The sequence goes on from CM025152.1 coordinate 15,419,333, forward strand.
AGTTACAAAAATTAAAAACTGGGGTCACACGGCTGTGTGACATAACCCCAGGCCATGTAACTTTCGAACAAGGGACACACGGCAATTTCCCAGCCCATGTCCTCACTCGTGTAACTCACTGAGTAGGGTCACACGGCCATGTCACACGCCCGTGTGCTAGGTCGTGTAACACAATGACTTGAACACTAAGAAATTCTCAAATGACACACGGCTGTGTCACCAGACCCTGTGTGTCACACAACCGTGTGAACCCAAAAATGCACCTAAAATCATGCCATTTCAAGCCTAACTCATGCTTGACTAACAAATCCATTTGGGCACACATTCAATGGATTCAAACACACATAAACATACCAAATCAAAACAACCTAAATCACCTAACCAATATACCATTCAAAGACACCACAATAGCATCAAAATACCATTTATCTACACATGCTAAGATTGCCTCAATTCATGCATAAAGACCTAATTCAAATATGTATCAAAACATGTCTCAAATTGACCACTTGTATGCCATCATCAACTTACCCAAAAGAACCTTTTTCACAAGCTTTTTAAAGTACCAAAATAACATAACTTAACAAGTATTACAAGTCCATCAACCAAACATAATCTTCAAAGCATAACATTCCAAACTGCCCTTATATAACATCCTATACATTTCAAAACCACATATTTATCTATATATTAATGCCACTACCTTAGGAGATACAAAAACTCCAACGTAAATGGATAGTGTGAGCCGGTTGATTGGTCCATCCAAAATGTCAGCAACGATTATCTACAAAATAATCCACAAGAACTGGTAAGCTTACATAACCTAGTAAGGACATAGTATAACATTTAATCTAAATACAACTAGACACAGTTCACATACTATTTTATTCAGGGTTTCTAGAGTATAATCAAAGAAACGTAAGTGGATTTAGGGGTACCGAAGTACAAACAGGGGCCCGTATATGCAATCAGGGGTACCGAAGTACAAACAGGAGCACATATGTGCAACCAGGGGTACCAATGCACGTATGTGCAATCAGTACCAAAGTACAAACATGGGCACGTATCTGCAATTAGGTGTATCGAAGTACAAACAGGGGCACGTATCTGCAATTAGGGGTACCGAAGTACAAACAAGGGCACGTATGTGCAATCAGCAACAATTATTTATAAACATATCAATTAAAGAACAAGAATATAAGATTACAAGTAAAACTTTATTTACTTATTGAAATACTATGAAATTACCTACTATTCAATTCCGATCAACACGCAAGGACTATTCCGTTATTTTCTCTTTTCCTCTATTATTGTCTCTCTAATTCAGATCTTGATCTATATAATAATTAAACACAATAAATTAATCTCATACAAAATTTCACATTGCATTCAATGCATATGACCTTTAACTTTTCATTAATTACACATTTTCCTTAAAATTTTATAACTTTTGCAATTTAGTCCCTTAACCCAAAAATTATCAAATTGACCATTTTCTAGAAATCAAATTAGAGTTGAATTTTTTAGGCCCTTCAACAGTCCCTATTATTCATCAAAGTCACCATCAAACCTTGAATTTTTGACATTTTAAAATTTTAATCCTTAGATCAAAATCTAACAAAAAATCACTTCAAAAACAATCAAAAACCACAATCAAAGCTTCAAATATATAACTATCATAAAAAAAAAACAACCAAGATTCGTCAATAATAATTTCTAAAATTTTTAACAGATTCAAAAATAAAGGTACAGGCTAGTTGGATCTAGTTGCAACGATCACAAAAAAATTAAAATTACAAGAAATAGGTGAGAATTGAGCTCACATGCACAAGGAGAAAGGAATCGAAACTTGAAGTTCCTTTCAATGGTGATTTCGGCATCCACATGAAGTATTGAAGAAGAAAATGTTTTCTTTCATAATTATTTGGTTTTAATTTTAAATTTATTTCAAATATGCCATTAAAATAGATGTTATAATATCATTTTCTTAACATAATGTCATCTTACATTAGTAACTAGGGACTAATTTCTACATAGGTCCTTCCTCATTTAGCAATTAAGCTATTTGATCACTTAAGTGCAATAATCACTAAGTTTTGCACATTTTTCAATTTAGTTCTTTTTCTTAAATTAATTATTTAAACGTTAAATTTTCTTAACCAAAATTTTAATACGACCCTCATTGTAACACCCCTAACCCGTATCTGTCGCCAGAATAGGGTTATGGAGCATTACCAAAAAATTTTAACTTAAAACATTCAATTTCAACCATTTTATAAATCATGGCATAATTCAATCGAAGTCATGCATAACATCCCTTATTTGAGCCCTCGAGACCTTAGAAACACTTTAGAAACAATTCAGGACTAAATCAGAAACATTTAAAACTTCATGGAAAAATATAGAATTTTTCACAGTATAGGGATCACACAGCTGAGACACACGCCCGCATCTCAAGCCGTGTGGACATTCAAAATAGGGACACACAGCTGTGCCCCAACCCGTGTAACTCTCTGACTTCAGTCACACGGCCAAGCCACACGCCCGTGTGCCAGGCCATGTAACTCTCAAAATGGCCTCACACACCCATGTGCCAGGCCGTGTTCTAGGCCATGTAACTACTTGACTTGCAACCCTTTGAAACCTACAGGGGATACACGGCCGTGTCGCATGGCTGTGTGTCACACATGACTGAGACACGTGCCCGTGTCTTACATCGTGTAGGCAAGAAATAGGTCATTTTCAAGCCATTTATTTTACCCAAACTATGCTTACACCTATAAGCCATTAGCACATAATTTCAAGCTACAAAGTGTACCTAAAATATGCATAATAAAACTAGTTCAATATGGTATCTATTCATACAACCAGTATGCCAAAAGGCACCTCAATCACATAGCATCAAATCATCCTAAACTTAAACATAATTTAGCCATTCATCAACCAAACATTTGTAACCTAATTTCATACCAAATCTTACCATAATGGCTACATACCAAAATCATATTCAAGCATACCAAAAGAGCCATTCAAAAACATAACGTCACTTGACCATTTCAATACCAACCGTAAAAGCATTAAAATGCCAAAAGTTCATCAACCAAAACACCACATTTACAAGTCAAATATAATGACCATTTCACCAAATATAATTTACCTATACATGCCATTATAACCATGACTCAAAACATCACTATCTACTGATATAGCCAATAGATAGTGTGATAAATCTCCGACAAGCTTCCAAACCGATCGAGCTTCCGATAAGCTATGAAACATAGAAAATAAACACAACGTAAGCATATATTGCTTAGTAAGTTCGTAAATCATGAACAATGCTTACCATTTCAATATTTAAGCTTAAAAATAATATGAATCAATCCAACATAGCTTGGCATAAGCCTAAGCATCATCAACAACATAAGTTAGTGAAATCAACTTAAAAATATCATCACATGGTAAGGTAATTTTCATGAACATGATACATATGAACTCATACTTTTCATATCATAGCTATACCAAATTGACCATCAATACTTCATACCTTTCCATAATTTCATAGTGAAATCAATCGGAACCTTACCAGTTTATCTCTTTTCATGCCCGTTAAACCACTTAGAATAATATCGTATACAAGGGAAAGCTCACACAAAGTGTGCTAAACAATGGTCGAAACCATTCCTTTTCCTTTCCCTTTTCATAGGTGCTCATACGAGCCATAAATGGGCCTGGTCACACAAGTTGACGATCAAAACGTAGCTACCTGACGATGCTCACTAGCTGACAAGTATCCGCAACGAATGCCAGAACTCAGCCATCGGTAGGACATTCAGGACTAGCACTCGAAACATGGTAACCCTAATGACATGTCATTTGTATTATCTATATTCTTAAGGTTCAAATCGAGCTCGATAGTCGTCAAAACGTAGTTGGATTTTCCATTGTGACATTATATGACAATAATATAATAGCATTTAAATCAAATACACTAAAACGCTATTTAAACATACGAACTTACCTCGATCACAAAATGATAAAATAGGATCGACTAGTCGACACTTTATCTTTCCCTCGATCTAAATCCGTACGAGGCTTAACTTGATCTAAATAATCAAATTCAATCCATTCAATAATTATTCTATTCAACTCTATCCAAAAATCATTTTTTGCATAATTATGCTTTTGCCCTTATTATTTTGATCTCTTTACAATTTAGTCCTTAAGCTCGTAAATCGAAATTCATGTAATTTCATCCCTACCTAAGATAGTCAAATTTAATATGGATCCATAGAAGCTCATAAAATTCATTATTTCACAATTTTCACCATGAATATTACATATTTCTCAATTAAATCTCTAATTGACATTTAAAAAAAATCACTTTACAAAAGTTGTTTATCTAACAACAAAGATGAATTTTCGTCCATCAAACATAAAAAACTACATGAATACATTCATGGCAAAACTCTAATCTTTTAACAATTTTGCAAATTAGTCCCTGGGCTAGCTAGATTAAGCTACAATGACTTCAAAAACATGGAAATCATTAAAAACGGGATCAAAAATCACTCACATGCAAGAGATTAGTGTAGCCGAATGTTAAAGCTCCTTCAATGGAGTTTTTCACCCTTATTTTCGGTAGAAAAGATGAACAAACAAGGTGATTCTTTTGTTTTCTATATTTTACTATCTTTTATTTATGAAATTACATTTTTAACCTTTAATATTAACCTTTGAAAACACATATATCATGTCCATAAATGTCCACTCATTATAACCATGGTATAATTACCACTTAAAACCCTTAACCATTTAATTTCATAGCCATTTAGTACTTTTAACTTATGGAACTCTAATTTTGCACCTTTTGCAATTTAGTTCTTTTACCAAATTAAGCATGCAAACGATAAAATTTCTTAACAAAATTTTTATACAACCTTACTAATATTCTGTAGACTCTAAAATAATAATAAAATAAATATTTTCACATCAAATTTGTGGTTCTGAAACAACTATTTTGATTTCACGAAAAATAGGCTGTTACACTGATGATTGTAAATATTCTATAAATAATATTTACGAGTAGACACGACGAAAATTTGTTTTCCTAAAACCACTATTCCTTTACCATTGAAAAACAAGCTATTACAAGGTTTGAGATGGATACCATGTCAGAAACCCAAGTATGGATCTTAGTTGACCCACCTAAAGGGGTTAAACCCATAGGGTGCAAGTGGGTTTTCAAAAAGAAAATAGTCATGGATGGTAATGTACAAACATACAAAGGGCGATTGGTCGCTAAAGGTTTTCGCCAAGTTCATGGTCTCGACTATGATGAAACATTTTTCTCCTATTGCTACGTTTAAATCTATCCGAATTTTGCTCGCAATAGCTGCATTTCATGATTATGAAATTTGGCAGATGAACATCAAAACAGCTTTCCTTAATGGGAAACTAGAAGAGTGTGTGTACATGACACAACTTGAAGGTTTTGTCGATCTGAAAGATGTTGGAAAAATATGCAAGCTAAAAAGATCTATTTATGGATTGAAACAAGTTTCTCGAAGTTGGAATCTTCGTTTTAATGATACAATAAAAGAGTTTAGTTTTATAAAAAACAAATATGAACCTTGTGTTTGCAAGAAAGTTAGTAGGAGTACTATTGTATTCCTGGTATTGCATGTAGATTGCACACTTATCATAGGAAATGACATACCTACCCTACAATCTGTTAAGACTTTGTTGGGACATTGTTTTTCTATAAAGGACTTGGGTGAGGCTTTTATATTTTAGGAGTCAAAATTTATAGAGATAGATCAAGGCGACTCATGGGTCTAAGTCAAAGTACATACATAGATAAAGTATTGAAAAGGTTCAGTATGGAAGAATCTTATAAAGGATTCTTACGTATGAGACATGGTATCTCACTTTTGAAGGAAATGTGTCCTTCAACTCCACAAGAGAGAGAGTGAATGAATAAGATTATATATGCTTCGACTATTGGGTCTATCATGTATGTCATGCTATGTACTCGTCTAGATGTATTGTAAGCTTTAAGCATGATGAGTCGATATCAAGTAGATCCCGATGAAGGTCATTTGGTAGCAGTTAAAAATATCCTTAAGTACTTGATAAGGACTAAGGATAAATTCCTTATATATAGAGGTGAGGAAGAGTTAAATGTAAAAGGTTACATTGATGCTAGCTTCCAAACCGACAAGGATGATTCACGATCACAATCAGGTTTTGTGTTTTGCCTTAATGGTGGTGCTGTGAGCTGGAAAAGTTCAAAGCAAGGTACAATTGTTGATTTTACAACAAGGGTTGAGTATATTGTAGCTAGTAAAGTTATAAAAGAGGCTGTTTGGAGTTTATATCTAACCAAGGGGTTGTACTTAGCATATCAGATGCTATAGAACTTCGTTGTGACAACAATGGAGCCATTTCACAGGCAAAGGAACCCAGATTTCACCAGCGATCCAAACATATACTTAGGTGCTTTCATTTCATTCGAGAAATCATTGATTAAGGAGATGTGAAAATTTGTAAAGTACCAACAGATGATAACATTACTAATCCACTGGTGAAGCCTCTGACACAATAGAGGCATGATCATCACACTAACTCAATTGGTATTAGATATATTTATTCTTGGTCTTAGTGCTAGTGGGGGATTGTTAGATTATGCCCAACAACCAATCATGAGATGTTTGCAATCACATATTCATTTTACCTTGTTTATTACTAAAAGGCATTGCCATTGTTATTTTAGTTTCATTTTCTGTGTGTGCAAAATAAACTAATTTATAATAATGTCCCTTGAATAATGCGATTATTCTTAAAAGGTCCTTAGTTATGTATTATTGTAGGCTTGGACAACAATAATGCATTAAGACTAAGATGTGGTTGATTGATGACAAAGTGTTGTCATTGACATAGGGATGTTAAAACCAATACATGAGTATATGTTAGAGAACGACATATTGGACTGAACTTCTATAAGTATGTTTCTTGGATTGTTATATAACTGTCACAGCATTACTCATAGTGATAACTATGTATCCGATCCTTAGACTTGAAATCATCATTGTCCCAACATAGTAAGTCGTATATTTTGATACTGCCAAACGTCTATTGTAACAGGTTGTACTATAAAGATTGATGTTAGGTATGCCACAATCTATGTAGTGGGATATGATCGATCAAGATAGGATTTGTCCCTCTTACATAATGGGAGCAGCATCTTAGGCCACTTGATAAAGTGAGACTAGAAATGTATGGTCATGCACAAATAAGTTAATATGAGATATTACACTTATTTGTTTATTGTAGTCTACTTCGGGTATCAAGAAACATGAGATTGGACTTTGCAAGTGTGTCTATTCCATGAATTGTGTCCAATCGAGATATAAAGGGGAAAATGATATTATACATGAAAATTTATCATAGAAAGGTTATGTCGAACCACGTTAGAAGTGTTCTAGTATTACTACCAATGTTACAAGAGCCTATAGGGTCACGCCCTATAGTTGAAATGAGCAGAATCTAAACACAGTTGGTATTAAATTTAACTGTCACGAGAATTATATTAATTATTGAATTAATTTAA
>CM025152.1:15426991-15438235 GCA_013467495.1 Gossypium gossypioides
ATCTAAACACAGTTGGTATTAAATTTAACTGTCACGAGAATTATATTAATTATTGAATTAATTTAATTTAATAGTTAAATAATAAACACAGTATATATACAAATTCGTTGTACAAGAATAGAGAACATAATTTAAATAAATGTATGAATTTGATTCATATAAAATATTACTTATGTATCATATTACATTATGATATTTTCTATATATTTTCTAGCACCAAAAAGGGGTGATTCCGGTTTTAATATGGATATTAAATAAAAGGGAAATATAAAACCCTAAGATGATAGAGTGTTACCAACGTTAACCATGAAAAGGAAAAGAAACCTAGGTCTTACAGCCACATTTCTTTTCGAAAAAACTCTCTGAAACGTTCAAAGAGAGATTTTGTTCGTTTGTTTACAACTGGTTGGATTAAACGTTCAGAGGCCAAGACAATTTTGTTATGGCTTTGGATCGGCAGCGTGAGAAGGGGATTAAACTAGCAATGGTTTTTTCGTATTTTTTAGATTTTGAAAGGTATATTTTCAAACCTTTCCTTCTCGATTCATTCCTTGTGCATGGATTCCTAGTTTGGATCGTCAGAATAATTTTTTCGCTAGGTCATGGGGTGTCCTGGTGACCCAACACAATCCTCAAAGTACTCACCTACACCGTTGTAACTATATTTTAACCTGACTTGTATACTTGTGGATACCAGCTCACTTCTATATATCTTTTGTTTCATTATGCACACTATGGACGTTAGTATGTCCAGAAGTGATCAAGTTGTTGGCGCCATTACCGAGGAGGCAACGCCGCTAGTTCCATTTTAATTTTTGCACTCCAATAAGAATAATTAGGAATTTTTTAGGTTATAGATATGATTCACAATTTATGTTGTTTAACTAGTTAACATCATTGATATTTTTCTATTTTTTATAGGAGGACCTTCGTGCACATTCTTAATACAAACCACCGTATAGTAACTATACGAGATTAGTCAACAAGACTATGGATAATTTTGATTATACGTGGTTAGATGTCGACTTAGATTACAATGGTGATATTTACGAAGAAGGGGTCTATGAGGACTAGGAGAAATAGGAGAACAAATGACTATTGATGCTTAAATTAAGTCAACTCCTAGAAGAAGCCTCAACTCTTTCTCATGACGATAAGAACAATAGCAATGTACACTCAAGAAGGCATCAAGATGAGTATAAGCAAGAATTGTGCAAGGAAGAGAATGCCACTATAAATGCTTGTGAGAGGAGGGAACTCTTGGACTGTTATTTATCCCATAAAACAAGAGAATACCAAGATGAATTGAATGAAATGGAAACAAGGGAAGCTATGAAACTAGTTGAGGAAATGTAAAGTGGATGAAAGAATCAGATAGGCATGGACATCATCTTCCCAACAACTTTAGGTTCTTCTGATAGGTCTAGAATGAAAAAGTAGTATAATACGGGACTAAAAATGAAGACGATGATATTCGTGGCTAACCTAGTGGAAGAATACACGAAAATTCAAGAGCATACAGAGAAAAGCAAGAATGAACCGATGAGTCCAGCAGATAAATTTGACTTGACTATCTTTTGCATGTCATTAGTCCTAAATCAGACACCTCAAGAATTCAATGATTCAGGAATTTTCCAGATACTAACAAGAGTCATAAAAATATATATTGAAAAGACTTATGACCACATAATAGCTATCAATCGAGCTGGAAAACTGATAAGCATAAAGATCGAGTTGTAGAAGCCACAAAATGTTCAATTACTATAAGAACCACTCAAGAGAATTATTTATAAACAAGTGGAAAAATTGAAAAGCCCTCAAAATCGAAATCCAAATGGTGTAGTACATAATTCCTTGCTCATCAAGACCTTAGAGAAGACTCATGTCAAGTCATTTCCAACAAATGAGAAAAACAGATACTTAATGAACAACAAATGTGACCCACAATTCTTAGCCTTCCTATGGAGCAAGGACATTAAGCAAAAATTAATGTGGTTGTGCAGTTACGTAATCTTACAAGTAATTAATAGTTACGATCCATGAAAAAAACTTTTGATGGTTAAAGCAGGCCAAAAAGGTAAATTCAGAGAGACAGATAACTGCGAATGAATAGAATGGCACGATGGGTGCTAGACCAATTCGGACAAAAACAATTTGCAAGAAGTACCTAAATGTGTAGTAACTAAGCTGACAAACGAGTTCGGCTGCAAGACCTGACATCTTTATGTAACTCTAGCTAACTATACAAAATTGTATATTTCATTGACAAATTAATTGAAATATTGCAGGAAGATTAAAAAAAATGGAGCTAACAAGCACTTGAAGCACCCTAAGAATTAGAAAGTTGGGAAAATTGATTTAAGGTCGCACCACAGTCACCTCGTATCACAACATTGTGTCGAGAGGCCAGGAATTACAAAAATAATATCAACGTCACGACACCACTCTTTCATGTCACGACATGGAAGACAGTTTCCAAAATTTTCAAAACTGCAGGGTGTGTCGCTACAGCAAACCCCAGTTTCATGAAGCCAACAAGGAGCATAATTGGAGATTCACAATATAAGCAATACGTTGAGCTTCAGAGAAAACATACTATTGAATGAAACTAAAGAAGGAAAGAAAATATGGATGTTACAGCGTCGCTCAAGCAAAAGGAACAAACAAAAGCTAAGAGACGAGCTAGTGGAAGCACAGAGGCAAAACTCGACGGAATGATCCGATGGATGCAAGAGATAGGACCAATCTTACAGGAATTTGTATGAATGAATGGATTATGAGCCCTAAATTATCTGCTAGACATGTTTAGCTCAACACCAAATTTTCATGATAGAAGAGAAGATGATGAGGGGGTGAACTCTAAAGAGAAAGGTGTTGCACAAGATTATCCCGACACAGAGGAGGAGTACAAAGTGGCATTTCAGCCTCAATGTTCAACACCATCAAAAGGTAGGAGTTCCCACCAAAAATACTGCTCGGGCAAGGGCAAAGGCAAGGCACCCATGGAATAAAGGCGTTCCCTACCTCGAGCTAGTTGTGAGGAGGATGATTGAATTTAATTTTTTTGAGTGTATTAAACTTGTTGGATGTTTTTAATTGGTTTTAGGAGTAGGACATAAGTAGATTTTTTTTTATTTTGTGTTTGGTTTTGGTTTTCTATGTAGGAACCCCACATGAAGGAAACACAACAAATTGAACTATCAACGAGCAAAAGGGGAAGCACCCATTAATAGCAGATGGAATGACCACAATTAATCGAGTAACTTCTTTCCTTATCTTTTTCTAGGCTACACGTCAAGGATAATGTGTTAACTAAAGTGTGGGGGGTAACAGAAAATTTGACTAAATTTTTATGTTGTTCTTTCAATTTTTCTTGTCATCCGTATGCTTGAGCTTGTAAAAATACAAGTGATTGGTTAGGAGAATGTACATTGGTTGCTTGTGTTTACAAATAAATTTGGCATGATGATAGGTGATTTCAAATTTTTTATTATTAGACTACTAAGTTCTATATGTTACACTTTAAACATGTATTAAGCAATCAACTGTACCAAATGATATAGAAAATACAAGGAAACGAGCATGCTAATATGAATGATAAATGGTTGAATTTGAGTTTGTTCAGTTGATTAAATTTGTGCATATTGAGATATTTAAGGGATGACCTAAGGCATTGTTTGGAACATACCTGATCTACCGTAATTCGGTATAGCAGATTAAACTAATTTTTGCACTTTAAGAGCTTGGAAACAAGCATTATCATTAGGTTTTAATTATGTTTTAATAAGTTTAATTAAATTCAATAAAATGTGCAAATTGAGTCTTTTATTGACCTTAAAGGTCGAATGAGGCCTAAGGGGGAGCTAATGAACTTTGTAAGTGTGCAGGAGACCATTAGAAGGCGTGCTAAATTGACCGTCTCCAGTTGTACTAACATTAAGATTGTGAATACCGCAATAAGATAGAGAGTTATGAGGTGGTATCCGCAAGTATACGGGTCGAGTTGCAATATAGATTTTACAACGAAGTGGTTAAGTACTTTAAGAATCGTACCCAAGAGAGGCAATTACTAAATCAATCTTAACCTCAACAATTAAATATCTAATTAATACTTTAGGTTAGTTACACTATGAGAGTAAAATAAGAAATATGTTTAGGGTTTGAAAAATAATAAAATAAAATAACATAAAAAGAAATTAAAGTTGCGAGAGATAGAGGTAAATAAAGTGAATCAAATCTGAGGACTGGTGATCAGCTTACTTCGACAATCCCAATTAACTATCATCTTGGGTTCCTCATCAACCAACTAGTCACTACCCTAGCAGGATCTTTCGATCTTCCACTAACATAATGAGTCATCAATAACTACATATCTTCCAACCTTATAGTCCATAATGGCTTGGGGTAAAAGTGTTCACGAATGGGCAATACCAATTTTAGATTAATTCTCACCTTGATGACTTCCCAGGGTTGTCAGGCCTAGGGTTTGTTTCATGTTCTTCCTTTTCCAAACAATTGATCCATTGAGTAACCCTATAAAAACAATTAAGAGATCACGCCTCTACTCGCTAATCCCCCATAAAAGGATTAGTTCCTCATGGCTTTAATAAACAACATGGAAAGAATGAAATCATTAATCATGGGGAATGAAGTGGAATAGAGAGTTTAAGAAAGCCTAATTGATATTGAATAATACGAATCAACAGAAATTGATCTTGCTTTACAATCTGATCTCTTGAATGAACAAAGAAACTGAACTATGAAAACCTAAGAGAAAACGAAAAACAAATCTAAAACTCACGAAATACGTTAGCTCTCCCTGAGGCCTCGTTCGGCCCTTAAGGTCAATAAAAGATTCGATGTGCACATTTTATTGAACGTAAGTAAAACTAAAGAAACTTAACTAAAACATAACAAAAATGCTTGTATTCAAGCTCTTTAAATGTGAAAACTAGTTTAATTTGCTACATCGAATTACGACAGATCAAATTTCCCAATACTTAAGTCATTTCTTGTCCTCAAGCAACATAAAAAAAGAAGAAAAATAAAAATGACGACCCTTGAGCAAGTATGATAGAAGCATTGATTTCGGAGCATATGACTTAGGCATTTCATGCTAATTAAAAACTTCAACATGATGAGTAATTGACTTACCACTTTTGATCACAAATATCTAAGTTTAGTATGTTACAAAATATACAAGTATTAAGTTTCTCACCTATAGGAATCCATCAATAAATCATACAAGTGCTTTGATTATCCGAGCAAAATATAAATAGACATTTATGTGAATATTTAGTATGATGTCCATTTATTTATAAGGATATTTAGGTCACATAGGGCTTTTCGGCTTGTAACGTTTTGAGGCTTAGTACAAGTATGAAATTAAAAACTAGTAAGCATCAAAGGGTTACAAACACGAAAATAGTTTGACATATCGTATTTATCCCTATTCTCCACCTTAATGACCCTTTCCCACTCATCGCCTTATTTCTCATTCTCTCACCTTCCTTGTCTCTCTGTATATAGGAATTCAAGCATAACATAGTAACTATGGCTAACCTTACGAGTTTTTCTTTCTTTTGTGACTTTATGACTTTTCACTTTTTCAATACATCTCACTCATAAATATTTTTCACTAGTGTAAGACTTTTTCTACTAGTACCAAATTTCTCTTTCGATTTTTCTTTTGTTTCGCACATTCGGACTAACTTATAGTTCCTATATCACACCAATCTTTCCTATTGCATTCTATTTTTACAAACTCCGCCGTGATGTATCTACTTAACCATCAATACGTATGGCCATACGTCTATAATCGTGCGATATAGGACCAAACAAAAAGGGCATATACGAATTAACATTTGCAGGCTCGAGGTTTGTACTACGATTTACCAAGAAGTGTCAAAAGGCTCAAAATTGGTACTAAAGGTGAAGTATAAATAGGATAGCTTTTGGCTCTTAGATGTGTTCCAAAAAATGCCTTAGGTCATCGCTAAATATCTCAACATGCATAAATTTAATCAACCAAACAAACTCAAATTCAACCATTTATCATTCATACCAGCATGCTCATTTCCTTGTATTTTCTATATCACTTGGTACAAATGATAGCTTAATACCTATTTACAGTGTAACATATAGAACTTTAGAAATATAATAATCTAAAATTTAAAGTCACCTATCATCATGCCAAACTTATTTATAAACACAAGCAACTTATATAAATGCTCCTAACCAATCATTTGTATTTCTACAAGCTCAAGCACACCAAAAGACAAGAAAAATAAAAGGAAATGTAAAAATAAGCAAATTTTCTATGTTACCCCCCACACTTTAGTCGAGACATTGTCCTCAATGTGTAGCCCATTAAAAGATAGGGAAAGAAGTTACCCGATTGATCATGATCGCTCTAACTCCTATTGGCGCGTGTTTCCTCCTTTGATCGTTGAAAGTTTGGATTTGTTTGTGTCTTCTTCGTGTCGGGTTCCTGCATAGAAAAATTAAAGACAATGCAACAAAACTAAAACAAATTGTACTTATTAATCCTACTCCTACAAAGTTCAAATTAAAATCATCCAATAATTAATACAAGTCTTTTAAAATGAAAAAAATAAAAATTGATCAATCGTCCTCCGAATCATCGAGGAGATAAAAATGCCTATTCTACATAGGGGCTTTTCCCTTTCCTCGAACATATGTTTAGTGGGAGCTCCCAACCATTGAAGTTGCATCGTGAGTTGGGCTTCATATGACAGGCCATTTTGTGTAGAAAATTAAGGCTAAACTGCTGCTTCATACCCGTTATTCGTTTCAATGTACTCTTCAGCATCACCTTCCTCCTCAAGATTCACCCCCTCATTCTGGTGAATCAGAGTTGGCCTGAACATATCTGGAGGGTAATTTGGAGCGCGTAACCCATTTAGCCTTGCGAATTCTTGAATTACCGAGCCTATTTCCTACATCCATCTAATCATCCCATCGACTTTTACGTCAATGGTTCCACTAGCTCTCTTTTTAACCTTCATTGGATATTTCTATTTAATTGATGTTGGTATGTTCATTTTCTTCTTCTTCCTCTGATTCCATTCAATAATTTGCTTCTGTTGAAGCTCAATGTACTATGTATACAATGTGTATCAAATGATACTCTTCGTAGGTTTCATGAATTGTTCATTGTCGCTCATTGGCCGTTTTGCTTGGCGGCATAGTGTCGTTACGAGGTGAGGGAAGAAAAGTCTAGTGTTTTGACTTTGTATGCATAGTTTCATCTCTTGAAAGATCCAGTGCCCTACACAAATTTGTTTTCGCTGTAAAATACCATATAGCAAAACTGATCAAAATACGTTAACGTTAGATACATTTAATATGGGTGCAATTCTAGTGCAAATGAATTACATCCACATCTTAGCAACAGGAAACATAATGGCCTGGTTAAATTTCGTGGGAAGCTCAGTATCCAGCTTGTAATTCCAAATACCCCTGCCTTGTTTCATATACTATATAACATCTTCCATGTTAATGTTTTGAAATCTCTCTAAACCTATACTGTCAATAAAATCTTTTTCATAAAATGGTGTTAAAATTGGCAAATGCCGTTAGGGGAAATTTGAACGTCTTCCCCTCGCGGTTCAACATTAGTGATTACTGCATTATAACCCTCTTAATTATTTGGTCCTTAAGGACTTATAAAATTCCTTAACCACACGAACATTTTCATTATTCATTAGAGTAACGCAAAATTGCTCCTATTTATGATACTATACCAAAGTCCAAATTTCTTTGCCATTAGAGGTGCAGATAACTCTGCTGAAGCCATTAGAGGTCGCCCTCTACGACCCCTCCTATCACAAGTTATCACTCCACGGGTATTCATTTCAATGTTTTATGGAATCTACAATTTACAAGTAAGAATATCTTTAGTATTTTGTTTGATCTTTTATTGAACTTTTAACTAAGTTCTTTCATTTCAAATTTTATGAAATAATTTCTTGTGTCTTTCTAAAGTTTCAATACTGCTTCTATAGGCATGGCATCGGAACTTCAGACTTCATCATTTCCTGAAAGAAATACATTTCAAAGTGCTATGGTTTGTTTTTCCCAAAAGTTCCCCTTTTCATGGATTCATGCATGTAGACTTGTTTCGTTCGAGGTTTTAAACCTTGGATCTAATACCACTAAATGTAACCTCTCAAACCCGGTCTAGATGTTATGGCCGAATCGTGAAGACCACATTGGTCACCTAAGCAACAAAGCTACTCTACCTTTTGACAAAAACCTTAGGTACTTTCCATTTTAAGAAAAAAACGCGGTTACCTTTGTTATCTTGGAAAAACATTAATTAATAAAATCAACCTTATTAAGTCATGTTATTAAGATTAGTGTGGTTTAAAAACACTTTGCTCATGATTGCTTGTATAGAACCTTATTATCTTTAGTTACAAAAGAAAACTTAATTAATCATTAAGCCAAGTATCATGCTCTGTCCAATTTCAGTTTATGCCTAAAAAAACCTAATTTAAGGTATGTGTAATATACAAGCATGAAAGCCCCAAAACAGAAGCACAGTTCAAATAACTTTATAATCCAAAAATAAAATAAGTTTAGGGAAACTTAAGCAAAATAGTAACTAAGTCCGAAGCCCAGCTTATGTCCGTACTTCATGTTCGATCCTAGTCACGTTCATTACCTGGGAAGTTTGAAACTATGGGGTGAGATAACTAGCTCAATGTGAATCTAATCAATAAGTATATACAACATTCACTTAAGATCAAACATCCAAAACAACAATGTAATACGATCATAGCATATTCAATAGCATTCATATATGTCATGGGTATATCATAATGCATAATGGTTTCCTACACACCACGAGTTTCACAAAACCCGTCTGCCAAACTCCAAACGTTACGAGTAAAGCTTGATGTGGTTAAACCACCATAAAAACGTAATACATTTATATTGCCATTTAACATAAAATACTATAAAATCGCTAATCTCCATAGTATTCCCGGTGCAGTACACTAACTACATATCAATGCAGACTTAATGTGCCACCAGTACTCCATGAAACTCCTCCGTCATGCACAAAAATCCCACCCCGTGCATATGCAACATGTCATACAAATTACAATCAGATCATAATTCCCTTACTTTTCCATTTCCGTAACATGTTCAACATGCTCTCAAAATTATCAGTCACTTCTGCTCAATAAGATCATTTATTGAACATTCAATTTCACCCTTAACACAGTGTTATTCGATCATGCAATAATTTCCATATCATTTTATAACTTATAACATTTTTTTACAGTGCATGTATAACAGACTTGTATTCAATACATTTCATAGCACTTCACCCATACATACATTTTATATATACAAGCTATAATTTCATTATGATACATGCTATACATACAAATGGCATACATTATATTATCAAACCACTCATAACATTACCAAACATACAACCATTCACTCAATCACGCAACTTTGTGAACATGCCATATAGTTAGGGCTCAAAACGTGCCAAATTCGGCCACTTAAAAATAATAACTAAGCCCAACGAGCAAGCTTAAACATCATTTTTAAATATTACAAATATTAATTGACACTTAATCTTAAAAGGTTAGAACCCACACCTTATTTTCACACTACTGCAGTACCGCTTGTGAAACCCGCAATTTCTCCTTAAGACCTTAAATAAAACCTACATTAAAATAAATGGTTTATCGTATTAGAACATTGTCAAAAAAACCTTAGAACACTACCTTAAGATTTTGATCAAATCGACATTACCATACAAATTTTCAGATCCAAAAAAGACTAGGTTACTTACATTGGTTTGATGCGAAACGTACACGCGAAAGTCTAACGGAATCACTATTGATTCAAGGCGTTTAAGTCATAACATAACATGATTAAAATACTAAAAAATCAGTAGCTAAATAATTTTTTAAACCCCTAATCTAACCATTTAATACAACTCCCAATAAGCAAATTGAAAATCTCGCATGAACCCGCAACTACCATACTTACGCTTCCCGATTTGTCAGATCTGAGTGGGTGAAAAATCACGATCGAATTTTCCTCAGTCACTTATGATTAAAGCATGATTAGAAAGGGTTTACGAGACCATGATCTTTCTAGAAATAAATGGAAAAACTTACAAAAATAGCAGCCCCCTTTTGGTGCTTCTAAGTGCGACGCACCACCACCAACGGCGGTAAATCAGGACTGATTTGAGAGCCTATTAAAAGAACTTTTGAATGCTTGAAAATTAATCATAAATTAATCAAGAACCACCCCAATTCCAGATCTGGAAAATGGGGTATTTTATTGAAATATTTATTAAGAAAACGAAAGAAAGACAAGAACTTACTCTTACTAGAATGAAAGGACGGCAATAGAGCTTCTTGAGCAGCAATGGAGATCGATTTTGGGTGTTAAAAATTGTAGATTTAAGGCTAGAAAATATAGTAAATTTGCAGCAAAGGAGAGGGGGAAATAGTGTAAGAACCCATTGCAAAAGAAAGAAAAAAAGGAATGGTGGATCTTTGTGGTTTAGGCAGCGGCATACAAAGGAAAAGAAGAGAAAAATTGAAGAGAAGAAAAAGAGAGGAAGAGGAAGGTGTGGCTAGGGTGAAAAATACTGACTAAAAGCTAAAAAAAAAAGTGATATTTATACCTAGGTTTACTAGGTATGGGCAGCATAAAAATAAGGAAAGTGGGAAAATTTGCAAAATTGAGCTATTTTGTAAAGGAAGAATTCAAATTTGAGAACTTGATCTAATTACATCGCTTCCTTATTTTTATCTTAACCACTGGGCTATTTCCTCATCTTTGAAATAATTTTTCATTCTATTAAGGTAAAATTTGGGATGGTACATTTAAAATGTTTATGGATTCCTTGAGAAACTAACCCTCTTTTGGGGGATTAGTAAGTGGATGTGCGATTAATTAATTGATATGTAGGGTTTTTTTAGTGAATCAGCTATTTGGGCTAGAAAGAACTTAAACCCTTGGCCTGAAAACCCTAGTAAGTCATCTAGGTGGGAATTAACCTAAAATTGGTATTGCTTATCTGTGAACCCCTTATCCCAATCCAGTTTTGACTGTGAGGTCGAGAGATAAGTAGCTCTCGCTGACTAGTTAGCTTAGTGGAAGATAGAGAGATCCTGCTAGGATAGCAACTAGTTGATTGAGTGGAAATCTGAAATAGGAATTAGTTATAATCACCAAAGC
>CM025152.1:15438285-15450997 GCA_013467495.1 Gossypium gossypioides
GAAATCTGAAATAGGAATTAGTTATAATCACCAAAGCAAGCTAATCCCTTATGCTTAGAATTGGTTGAGTTTAAAGATTAGGTTTCCTTTTGTAACTATATTTTGCATGTTATTTCTTTCCATAGATTTATAGATAATTTCTCTATTTTATGTTTGTCTTAATATAATTTATTTAAAGTACTAATTAGATTTTTTTTCGTTTAGGTTAATATTAATTTAGTACCTGCCTCTCTTGGGTACGATCCTCGGAGTACTCGCCTACTTCGATGTAACTATATTACAACTAGACCTGTATACTTTCGGACACCACCTTAATATTATATCTTTAGTTGAAATATTCACACTATAGATGTTAGTACGTCTGGAGGCAGTCAGGGATAAGTGCATCTATGTCTAGTCAACACTTCGGTGCTTATTACAGGGTGTTAAGGGATTAATCTATGTACTCTTACTTGTGTTTGCATCCAATTAATTGGGCATAATTTTGATATTGGAATTGCTACAATGAATTGATATCTTGAGATTATCTATCTCGAGTGTGAATACTGCAATAAAATATAGAAATACGAGGCAATATCCATAAGTATACGGGTCAAGTTGTAATATAGTTTTACAACGAAGTAGGTGAGTACTCCGAGGATCGTACCCAAGGGAGGCGAGTGCTAGATCAATTCTAACTTAAATAATAAAAGATCTATTAGTACTTTAAATCAGTTATAGTATGAGAACATAATAAAATGGCTTTTTTAAGGTTTTTATAATGGTAAAATAAAATAACATAAAAGAAATAAAGTTTGAGAGATAAAAGAGTAGATTGAATCAAATCTTGTTTATGAGTGATAAGCTCACTTCGGTAATCTCAATCAACTATAGTCTCGGGTTCTTCGTCAATCAACTAGTCGCTACCCTAGCAAGATCTTCTGATCTTCCACTAACATAACGAGTCAGCAAGGACTACTTATCTTCTGACCTCACAGTCTAGACTGGTTTGTGGTGAAGATGTTCAGGGATGGGCAATACCAATTTTGGGTTAATTCCCACCTTGATGACTTCCCGGGGTTGTCAGGCCTAGGATTTATTTCACGTTATTCCTTTCCTAAATAGTTGGTCTACTGAATAACCCTACAAAATAGTTAATAGATCATACCTTCACTCACTAATCCCCCGTAGGAGGATTAGTTCCTCATGGCTTTCATAAACAATGTGGAGTTGATGTAAAGAGAAAACATGATAAATGAATTGAAGTGTAGAGTTAAAGAAAATGCTTGATTTGTATTAAAGATGGAGAACAAATCCACAAAGTTGATGATCTCCACAAATCAGATCTCTTGACAAAGAACAACTGAAAGTAAATCCTAAAAACCTAAGAAAGAAAGAAAACTAAACTAAGTTTAAAAGAAACAATGTACGCTAATTGAATGATGTCTACAACATGTGACATATGAGCCCATTTATAAATTCTAAGTGGTTGTCGTCCTTAACCCTAAGTTAGCTGACGTCCTCGAGATTTAAGTTTGATTGTACAAACTAAAACGCCATTGTTTCTAATTTAATTTCCATTCCAAAGTTGATGTCACAACACACAAGGACATATGTCCTGAAATGGCAGTGAATGTACTCCTCTTAAGCTATCCTCAAGGGTATGTTGCTACACCCTTAGACTGTTTTGTGACATTGATGGAAGTCTTGAGATTTATTCATTCTGCTCCCTATGTTGCGACATTGTACATCTCGTATTGCGACGTAGCCACCAATATTAGTTTAGTATGCCTTTTAAAGGTCTCCTACAGACTCACAAAGTGCGTTAGCTCACCCTTAGGCCTCACTAGGCCCTTAAGGTTAATAAAAGACTCAATTTTCACATTTTATTCACTTATTAAAAACTTAAGAAAACATAATTCAAACCTACTGAAAATGCTTGTTTTCAAGCTCCTAAAGTGCGAATAATTAGTTTTATCTACTACACTGAATTACAGTAGATAATTTTTTATCAAATGCAAACCTATAACCTTATTTATTGAACCATATAACATTGAATCATCATGTTTATGTTGATAATGGTGATTCTGTGTGGTTATTCTAAATTAATGTTAAATTGTATGATTAAATTACTTGAAATAGTTTGAGTTGCTTCAGGAACGTAATTTGACGTCACATATTGGATGCCCTAAGTGTAGTATTTTCATCTATGTAGACATGTAATTTTTTCGAACAAATTGGTTAAATTTATTCATGAATTATATTAATACCCTTTGTATATTTTCCTCATGTTGTTTTTGCATGTAAAGAAAAATAAAAGTAAGTATTAGCTCACTAGTTATCTAATGTTTAAACTAATACTAAGTGGTATTACATGGTTGAATCGTAATACAGAAAGACAACTTATATTAGAAGATGAACCTAAACATGTCCTTAGTCTAATAAAAATGAGCAAACTAATTGAAAGACTAATATGTCATCTATCAAGTCCAATTGGGGAGATGTCTTATCTTGGGCATCAGAGCGGATGACTCCCATAAAATAGAGACATAGATATGTCTAACTGAACTAGGAGTACATTAGACTGGACCCAAGTATAATAGATCCTGTATCTATTTATAGATTTATTCACCTGTGACGTTCATAGTGTAGCATACCTTAATCTTGAATGAAAAATGGACTATGTATGTATGACTCGTATACTTTGATGTAAGTAAAAGCTTAAGTTCAAAAAGATAAGGAACTGAAAATTGGTACATTGGGAATACAACTTTCGCAGTATGTAGTATCATTCACAATAGTGGAATTCATAGCCCGAGATATGGTTAAATGATATCCTCTCATTGGCATTACATGATAAATGAAAAGTAAACGTGGCCATGGGTCGTTTTCTTTGTGATGAATGACTTGATTACTATTTGATAGTAATTGAATTTTTATGAATCAAGATGTAATGGTTACCATGAGATAAAATATGATCACATTGGGAGAATGGATTTATGTCAAAAAGATTAAAGCTATCCTATGAGGGTAACCCACTTATGACAAGGTCATTGGATGAGAACTGATCAAATTTCTTTTGTAATGGTATGTCATTAGGGAGAGCTCAGTCACGATACTATAGTGGAATTAATTCATGGAAAAATGAGTTTATAATCAATAGGCAAAAAGCTGGAGCTTAATTATAAATCATTTGGACCCTAATTACATATGTCCAATCGATCTCTCCGTTAGCTCGTTGAAATCGGAAATGAATTACATATTGAATCAAATGAACAGAAATGAATAGAACTGTTAAAGTTGGAGAAGTGGGAAACATTCGCAAATGAATGTTCTTTTCTCACTAAGTATGGAAATGACCTGAGAATTAATTTATGGTTTTTCAAAATTATTAATTCATTAATTAATTAATTAAAGTTCGAAAATGGAATTAAATTGATTGGTCATTGTGAACCAGTTGGATGTAGAAATATTTAATATGTTTTCTTATAGATTCTTTTACGGTAAAGTTGTCACACCTGAATTTCTTTTAAGGACTCAAATATATAGGAGCCCGAGGAGTTAATTGAGCAAAGTAGAGGGTTAGCAGACTCTACTAGGAATTTTAGAAAGATTTGTGACTTTCGGGCAAATAATTAGATTTCAATTCTGGTTTGGTCAAGATGGAACCGATTGGTTCCAAAGTGGGAGACAAAATAATTACTAGTGATTGGCTAAGAAAGATTGGGAGACCGTGTATAGGAGTATATATATAGGTGAAAGTGGATGTTCTAGCAAAGGAGAATTCTCCTTAATTTTATCTACAAATTTTCTTCTTACATGCTAAATTTATTCATAAACATAAGCAACCTATGTACATGCTCATAACCAATCACTTGTATTTCTACAAGCTCAAGCACACAAAAGAAAAGAAAAATCAAAGAAAAATTTTAAAAAAAAAATTCTATGTTAACCCCTCACACTTTAGTTGACAAATTGTCCTCAATGTATAGCCCTTAAAAAGATAAGGAAAGACATTACCCGACTGATCGTGGTTGCTCCAGCACCTATTAGTGAGTGTTTCATCCTTTACTCGTATAAAGTTCAAATTGTTTGTGTATCATTCATGTTGGGTTCCTACATAGAAAACTTAAATGCAAAATGCAGGAAAACTAAAAAAAATCTACTTATTAATCCTACTCCTACAAAGTCTAAACTAGAATCATTAATACAAATAATTCTAAAAAAATAAAAAATATATAAAAATGCTCAATCATCCTCCTCATCATCCCAATGTGGTGATTGCCTCATTTCCATCGGAGCTTTGCCCTTTCCTTTGACATGTGTTTAGTGAGAGCTCCCACCCATTGAAGGCGCATGGCGAGTCGAGCTTTGTATGACAGGCCCTTTTGGTGTAGAAAATTACAGTTGAAATATCGTTTCGTATTCGTCCTCCGTTCTAGGGTACTCCTGAGCAGCACCTTCCTCCTAAAGATTAGCCTCCTCATCCTAATGATTCGAAGTTGACCTGAACATATCCGAGGGATAATTCAAAGTGTGTAACCCGTTCATCTTTGCAAATTCTTAGAGAACCGAGTCTGTTTCTTACATCCACCGAATCATCTCGTCAAGCTTCTCTTTTATACTCTCGCTGCTTCCTCTTCAAACCATGGTCTTCTCTTTCCTTTTAAGCGATACCAAAACATCCATCTTTTCTTTCCTCATTTGTTTCCATTTCATAATTTGCTTTTGTTGAAGCTCAACATACTGTATATATAAATTTTTGCCAATTATGCTCTTTGTTGGCTTCATGAATTGTTCATTCTCGCTCATTGGAACTTTGGCTTTTCTACATAATTTTGTCACTAAATGAGGGAAGTAAAGCCCATCTTTTTGGCTTTGTACACAGTGTTTCATTTCTCTGACAATCCACCTTCCTACACAAATCTTTTTACGCTTCAAAATGTCATACAAAAAAATAGGTCGGAAGACATTAACGTTAGAACATTTAATGTGGGTGCAATCCTGGTACCAATGAATTGCATCCACATTTTGGCAACCGGAAACATAATTGTCTGATTGAATTTTTTTGGCATGTTAGTGTCTAGTATATAGTGCCAATACGGGGTTGGAAACACGTGGGGTTTGTGGAACAGAAGTTCTTTTGTTCTTACGCGAAGGCATTTTATAAGTAATATTTCTAAAAAAGGTATGAATAGTAACCAATGGAAAAGTAGAAAAATTTGAGAATACTTATACCTCAACTTTGTTGAACTCGTATGTGCTTCCTCTTTTATTGTGACCACTCCCTCCAATATAGCTTCTCTGATTTTGAAATGAAGGATTGGGACCTAGGGTTTTGGTGAGAAAAGGGGATTTAGAGTTTAGAGCTTTTGGAGAGGTTTTAGAAGAGTTGAGTGTTAGAATGGGGTTAGATTATATTAAAGGGTGTTTTTATGTTTAAAAAGAGTATTTTTAGGGTTAAAAATCGGGTATAATAAGGGTTAGTTCACCTGGTTCCGTGTCGCGACATCCCTAGCAAACTATTCATGTAACAACACTAAGGTTCAATGTCGTGACACACCCTGCAGTTTTGAAATTCTAAGAAACTGTCTTCTATGTCTCAACACATGTTAGTGATGTTGCAACATCGAGTTGATTTTTGAACTTCTTCGTAGTAACCCATGATGTTGTGACATAGAATTATCTGTGTCGCAACGTTGACCTTGTTTCCCAAATTTCCAATCTTTAGAATGCTTCAAGCGTTTGTTAGACTTGTCTTTGACCTACCTATAATACATTAACGACTTAGTTAGTCGAGTATACAGTTAGCAAAGTTAGTAATAATCAAACGATTGGAAGATGTTAGTCTTGCTGTCGGACTTGTCCGTCAGCTCAGTTAATATGCACCGGGGTGATCCTAGTGATTTATTTCTATTTGTATTAGTCCAGCACCCATCATGCCATTCTATTCGTACGTGGTTGTCTCTTTCTTTGAATTTACCTTTACAGCCTACTTTAATGATCGACAACTCTTTTCGCAAGTCATAACTATTAGTTATTTGCAAAGCCACATACCCACACAACTACTTTAATTATGTTCAACATTTGTGCTTTGCAAAAAAGTTGAGGATTGTGGCTCACAATTGTTGTCTATGGTGTTTTTTTTCATTTTCATTGATCAGGTATGGCTTTTCAGGAGTGCTTTTTAAAGTGATTCACAAAGGTATAGGGAAAAAATATTGTATTGCGCTACTGAAGTTTTGCTTCTATGGCCTTTTAAATTCATCCATCGGCTAGCACATAATTCCCTTTTATGGTTCTCGTAAGACTCGAACACTCTGTAATAGCCGTAGCTCGATGCTTATACACATCAATTGTTTAATTTGATTGAAACATGTTATATGATCGTAGATTCTGTCAATATATATTTTTCCCACTCTTTTCAACATCTGGAAAATTCATGGATCTATAAACTTCCGGGTACTTGATTTAGAACTAAGGGTGTGAAAAGGACAGTCAATTCAAGCTTATCCTTCGGGACTGCTGGTTTCTTTACTTTTTGTTCTGTGAATTTTTAAATTGACAGACATTCTTCTACTAAATCAGATCTGACTATCATTGTCTCTGCTAGTGGGTTTATATTATACTGTTCTTATAGTTCAGCTTCGTCAGCATTTACTGAGATTGCTGGGATGATGAGTTCCATGTCTATTTGATTCTTTGATTCACTATCCATTTCCTAAAATAGCTCAATATCTTCTCTTTTTGAAGTTTTGTTTGATTCCTCTGAATATTCTTCTATCTGCTGAAGTGGATAATAGTTTGGGAGTTCTTCTTCACAAGCGTCATATGATGACATTCTCCTCTGTTCTCAATTTCGAACTTAGCACCTCTTGGCACCTTTCTGATAGCACATCATCGTGCTCATTATCATCTTAGGGAA
Source organism: Gossypium gossypioides (assembly GCA_013467495.1). Taxonomy (NCBI): domain Eukaryota; kingdom Viridiplantae; phylum Streptophyta; class Magnoliopsida; order Malvales; family Malvaceae; genus Gossypium; species Gossypium gossypioides. The sequence continues at coordinate 15,445,190 of CM025152.1, forward strand.
GAACTAGGGTTTCTCCTCGTAATTGACTTAAGTCAAGCATTAGTAATCGTTGATTCTCTTAGATCTCCCAATCTTTATAGACTTATTTTTCATAAATATCTTTGTCATAATCGAAGTCCTCATCAGACCACATATAATAAAAGTCATCCATGACTTTGTGCTGACTAATTATTTGGTTAATGGTGTCTAGGATTCCTAAAATAAATAAATGAACTCAAGAAGTGTTAATTGAAATTCGTCACTATAACCTAAAAATTTCCTAATTATTCTTTTAAAATGCAAAAATTAAAATCAATCTACTGACATTGCCTCCCCGGCAACGGCGCCAACAACTTGACCGCCTCCGGACATACTAACGTCAAGAGTGTGAATACTACAATAAAATATAGAAAGATAAGGCAGTATCCACAAATATACGAGTTAAGTTCTAATATAGTTTTATAACGAATTAGGTAAGTACTCTGAGAATCTTACCCAAGGGAAGCCAGTGACAGATCAATTTTAACCTAAACACTAGAAGGTCTAATTAGTACTTTTAAATTAATTATAGTACAAAAATATAAAATAAAGGATTTTTAGGTTTTTATAATAATAAAGACAAAATAACATAAAAGAAATAAACTTCAAGAGATAGAAAGGGAGAATAAATCAAATCTTGATTATGGGTAATTAGCTCGCTTCCGTAATCTCCATCAACTGTCGTTCTGGGTTCCTCATCAATCAGCTAGTTGCTACCTTAGCAGGGTCTTCTGATCTTCCACTAACATAACGAGTTAGTAAGAACTACTTATCTTTCAACCTCACAGCCCAGACTAGCTTGGGGTGAAGGTATTCACGGATGGTTCATACCAATTTTGGGTTAATTTTCACCTTGATGACTTTCGGGGTTGTCAGGCCTAAAGTTTGTTGCACGTTCTTCCTTTCCCAAATAGCTGATTCGTGGAGTAACCCTACAAAAAAGTTAACAAATCATACTTTCACTCACCAATCCCCCATAGAGGGATTAGTTCCTCATAGCTTTCATAGACAATATAGAATCGATGTAAAGAGAAAGCATGCTAATTAAATCAACAAGATAGAGTAAATGACATAGCTTGATTATATTGAGATTAATCACGAATCCATAAAGTTTGAATGCTTCCACAATTCATATCTCTTGAAATCAACAAGAACAACTGAAATATATCTAAAACCTAAGAATGAAGGAAAAGACTAAACTAAATTTTACACAGAGAATCTAGGCTAAAGGAATGGTCCCCATAAAAAGAGAAAAATAAACCTATTTATAGCCTTCAGGTGGTCGTCGTCTTTAACCCTAGGTTAGCTAACGTGCTTGAGCTTTAAGTTTGATTATGATGACCAAAATGCCCCTGTTTCGTGTTTAATTTTCTTCATAGAGTCGATGTCATGACACACCAAGACCTATGTCGCGACATAGCAATCAGTATACTCCTCTTCCGCTATCTTCAAGGGTATGTTACGACACCTTCAGTCTGTGTCGCGACATCGAAGGCAATCTTGAGCTTTCTCCATTTTGCTCCCTATGTTGCGACATCGAGTTATCCGTGTTGCGACATAAAGACCAGTATCTGTTTACTACACCTTGTAATTTTTTCTTACACACTCACAAAGTGCTTTAGCTCACCCTTAGGCCTCATTCCACCCCTAAGGTCAATAAAAGACTCAATTTGCACATTTTATTGAATATAAATGAAACTAAGAAAACTTAACTAAAACATCACAAAAATACTTGTATTCAAGCTCCTTAACTGTGAAAACTAGTTTAATCTGTTACACCGAATTACGGCAGATCACTATGTTCTCATAAACTCTTCGATTTTTCAAGTTAAATCTGTCTCAAGTAACTTGTTCTCATTCACTTCTAATCAGCATAATGGGGTTCTACATTCCCGTCCATAAAAAGCTTCAACGATACCATTTTAATACATGACTAATAATTGTTATTATAAACGAATTTAGCCAACAGTAAATATTTTCCCAGTTGCCCTTGAACTTGATGATACAACACTATAATATGTCTTCGAAAATCTGAATTACCCGTTCCAGTTATCCATCTAATTGTGTCATAGCTTCGTGAAGTTTACTCCGAAATCTAGAGGTGAATCTCGGATACATATAAATCAACTAGCTTTTCAAGCAACTATTTCTTTTTTACCGAAATAAAATGAGCTGATTTCATCGGTAGGACATCCAAGACCAGCACCCAAAACGGTAATAACCCTAATGACATGTCATTTGTATCCTAAGCATTCACAAGGTTCATGGCAATATTTCATATCTATATCATTTAATTATAAACACATTATTTCATCACAAGAATTTATACATGTAGTTTCCCAATTTCAAACATGATTGATCTGCCAGAATTCGGTGTAGCAGATTAAACTAGTTTTTGTATTTCAGGATCTTGAATACAAGCATTTTCATTATGTTCTAGTTAAGTTTTCATAGTTTTATTTATATAAAATAAAATGTGCACATTGAGTCTTTTATTGACCTTAGGGGCCGAATGAGGCCTAAGGGTGAGCTAACGTACTTTGTGAGTGTGTAAAAGACCATTAGAAGGTGCATTAAACAAATATTGGTCGCAATGTCGCAACACAAATGACTCAATGTCGCAACATGGGTAACAGAATGAAGAAAACTCAAGTCTGCCTTCACTATCGTGACACATACTCAGGGTGTAGTGACATACCCCTAAAGATAAGGGTCGTGACATACCCCTGAAGATATTTTGGGTGCTATGTCGCGACACGGGTCCTAGTGTGTCACGACATCGACTCTGTGACAAAAACTAAACACGAAGCAGGATTATTTTGGTCTGCACAATCAAAATTTAAAGCTCAAGAACGTCAGCTAACCTAGGGTTGAGGACAACAGCCACCTGAAGGCCATAAATAGGCTCATCTGTCACCTGTTAGAAATATCATTCCTTTAGCTTAGATTCTTTGTGTAAAATTTAGTTTAGTATTTTCTTTCATTTTTAGGTTTTAGTTTTATTCAGTTGTTCTTGTCGATTTCAAGATATCTGAATTGTGGAATCATTCAACTCTGAGGGTTGGCGCTTAATCTCAAAACAATAAGGTTTTTTCATTTACTCTATCTTGTTGATTTAATTAGCATGGTTTCTCTTTACATCGATTATATATTGTTTGTGAACGCCATGAGAAACTAATCCTCCTATGGGGGATTAGCGAGTGAAGGTAAGATCTGTTAACTATTTTGTAGGGTTACTCAACAGATTAGCTGTTTGAGAAAGGGAGAACATGAAATAAGCCCTAGGTCTGACAACATCAGGAAGTCTTCAAGGTAGGAATTAACCCAAAATTAACCTCAAACCAATCTGGACTGTAAGGTCGAAAGATAAGTAGTTCTTGCTGACTTGTTATGTTAGTGGAAGATCGGAAGATTCTGCTAGGATAGCGACTAGTTGATTAACGAGGAAACCCAAAATGGCAGTTGATAAAGATTACTGAAGCAAGCTAATCACCCATAATCAGATTTGATTTACTCTTCCTTTTTAATCTCTTGAATTTTATCTTTTTATGTTATTTTTTCTTTATTACTATTATGACAAGAACCCCAAAATTCCATTATTTTATATTCTTCGTACTACTATTGAATTAAATGTACTAATTAGATCATTTTGTGTTTAGGTTAAATTTGATCTAGCACTTACCTCCTTTGGGTATGATCCTCGGAGTACTCACCTACTTAGTTGTAAAACTATATTACAACTCGACCCATATACTTGCAGATACTGCCTTGTCTTTCTATATTTTTATTGCAGTATTCACACTCTGGACGTTAGAATGTCCAGAGGCGATCAAGTTGTTGGTGTCGTTGCTAAGGAGGCAACATCACTAGGTTTATTTTAATTTTTACACGTAAAAGAATAAATAGGAAATTTCTCAGTTATAAATACAATTTTATTTTATTTTTACTAATCTTTTCTTTCTGGGTTTAGTGTGTGACTCGCAGTAGAGGTACACCTATTGTAGCAACAGTAGATCCAAAGAGAATAATCCGAAGCAATCATCGACAGCAGCAACAGTAGCAGCGAAAATAGATGCAAAATCCACTGCCTATCGTAGGTAACGTACCACGTGAAAATCCATTGTTTGATGACACTAACAATAATACCCTAAGAAACCCACCAGCACCACAGCTTCCTGCAAACATTCAGATGGCTTAGAATGAAAGAACTTTAACGGATTATGCCTTACCAAGTTTGGACATGGTTCAAGAAAGATTAGCAAGGCCGAAAATTACAACTAATAATTTTGAGATAAAATCAACTATGATTCAAATGATCCAAAACAATCTACAGTTTAAGGGCACTATGACAGAGGACCCTAATCAACATTTAAAATGGTTTCATCAAATCTATGATACTTTTAAGTATAACGGGGTCACTGATGACATATTAATCTTCAGTTGTTCCCCTTCTCCTTGATTGATAATGCTTTTTCTTAGTTAGACTCGTAGGCACTAGGGTCTATCATGACATGGGATGAACTCGCTGGAAAGTTCTTACAGAAGTTTTTTCCAATCAGCAAAGTAGTGCAACTAATAAGAGAGATTGTTGTTTTTAGACAGATGGAAGGAGAAAGTTTCTATGAGGCATGGGAACGATTCAAAATGTTGATTCTAAAATGCTCGCACCAAAGATTTCCTAAGTGGATGCGACTGCAGGTATTTTATAATAGGTTGGATGCAAATGCATGATCTGGATTAGACGGAGCAGCAGCAGAAGCCTTATGAATAGGACGTATGAGGATGAGTATGAGATCATCGAGAATATGGCACTAAACTCCAACCAATGACCAATTGAATTATTCATATATGGTCAGAAACCCACTACGGTAAAAGCTATCTAAGAGGATAATAAGTATAAACAGTTAGTGAATAGACTCAATTGTATTGAATCTACTTCTACACCGTTGATGCATGGGGCAGACAAATCACTCTTCTACTATATCAACAATCCAGCTGATGATATAAATTACGTTGGGAATAGGGGTGGAAACCCTTATTCGAATACATATAATCTTGGCTGGAGAGATCACCCAAATCTAAGATAAGGAGGAAACCAAGAAGGAGGTAACAGTTCAAATCAAGTTTTATAAATAGTATAGGGACTTAATTGGAAAACAAGGTTAATGGGGGAGTTTGATTAAAAGACATTAAAAAGGGGCATTAATAAGTAAGTATACTAAGGATTTGAGAACAATTAAACCATTTTAATATGTATGATAATTTTAATGGTTTGTCATGTCATCATTCTCCACTAAGAAACAATTAAACATGTCTAATTAATTATTATATGGATTTTTTAAACTAAATTAGAGATATAGGGAGTTTGTCTTGAGACTTAGTCTCGAAACTTGAGAAGCCATGTCTCGAGACATGGATTTCAATGTCTTGAGACGTGTCATCATCGAAACAAAATTTTTAAAATTAAATTGTAGCCTGTCTCGAGACATAGTGATCCTTGTCTCGAGACATCATGCTAAAATTTGATGAATAGAGTTTGGATTCGAACCTTAACTCTGTTTTTTATCAAATACAAATCTGTAACTTTATTTATCGAATCACATAATATTAAATCATAATTATTATAATGATAATTGCAATTGTATATAATTATTATAATTTAATGTCAATTTGTTTGATTAAATTATTTGAAATAGTTTGAGTTGCTTCGATAAAGTGATGTGATGTCATACATTCAGATCAGGCGGCCAGATTGAGTGTGGGGTGTCACAGAAAATAATGACAGATACA
>CM025152.1:15484652-15495394 GCA_013467495.1 Gossypium gossypioides
AACTAATTTAACGATTTGAAAATTAATAGTGTTGAAAAATGCAGTTTTGGGACCTCATTTTCGTAAACCGATCTAGTGCATATTCTTATTAAATATTTACGAAGTTATATAGTAGGTGAATTGAATTTTGGATAGGTAATTTTATTGAATTAGTGATTAAACAAGATATAGGGACTAAATTGTAAAAATAGAAAACTACAATTGCAGGGAAAAATTTTAATTAGAATTTGAACTAAGGACTAATGTGGAAATAATACCACTTAAAATTTAGAGTGAACAGTTACTTTATGGATTGTGGGAAAATGTTATAAATTATAATTGATTAAATAAAACATACAATAAAACAGAATAATAAAAGTTGTAAGTGGAGAGAAAGAGAAGCATATCTTCTCCTTCACCACATGAACTGAATTTGGAAAGCAAGAAAATAAGAAGTCGGCCATTAGGGTTCTAAAGTTTTAAAGCATCCTTTAGTTAATGCATATTAGTTTTTTTTTCTTATAATTTTTATGTTTTTGAAATTCCTAGAGTTAATCTTGTCGATCCGTGTGCTATTTTTCGAAACTATTAAAGTTTGAGAAAGATGTCATTGTTGAGTTCTTAAATTTTTAGGTATTAAATTGATAGATTTTAAGCTTAGATGTGAAAAATGACTAAATTGTGAAGTAAATTAACAATTTTGTTTAATAGGGACTAAAATGTATAAATTATGAAATTTATTGTAAATTGAGAAATAAAAAGTTTTAAATGGACTACAGTGAAATCAAATTGAAATTTGGAATTCTAAATTGAAATTTATGTTAGTTTCGATTTTAGGGACTAAATTGAATAAAATAAAAAATTTGTATAAAATGTCAATTGATTCAGAAATTTGTTGATTATTAATGAAATTATATGTTTATTTTAATCTGTAGCTAACGTCGACCCAGAATTCGCGAAAAGGAATGGAAAAGCTCAGAGTTTTTAGTAAGTATATCTATGGTTTAATTCTTATTTAAATCTTGTGTTTTTGTGTTACTTTACATTCTATATTGTCATAATGAACTATTGAGGATGGATTGAATTGAATTAGGGTACATTGAGGTTGTATATTGATACAAGGACTAAATTGAATAAAGTAAAATTCATAGACTTAATTCACATCTAATAAGTAGTATGAGAATCTAGTGGAAGCATATTGAAACATATATAGCTAATGAATTTTGAATTATAAAAATTAAATGGTTCATATGAAACGAAGGGAGGGAGGGATAACTTGTAATCATACGACATTTGACGGAGTAATCGAGTAGCCATCGTCGCCGAGCAATCGAGGTGGCAGGTCTTTATTGTCGGGCAATTCGGAATGACATTACTATATTCATAAACCATCATTTTTGGCAATCTACGGTGGTAAGCCAACATCGTTGGGCAATCCGAGGTGGCAGGTCATCGTTGCCGGACAATCCGAGATGACAGTTCTATAACGATAAACCATCATTGCCAAACAATTGGAGGTGGTAGGCCATCATCGTCGGGCAATCCGGGGCGGTAAGTCATTATTGTCGAGCAATTTAGGATGACAGACTAAAGTAAGTTAACATGAGCACGCGAACTTGAAATATCGACTGAAGAGTAACACAGTTTGAGATTTTAAGATTAGAAATGTTTATCGAATTATGTTTCATGCTTGAGTTATAAGGAACCAAATTTTTAGATGATGATTTTTTGAATTGCAAATTATATCATCTCTTTATATTGTTTTGGACTTGTAGAAATACTATTGAGTGATATACTCATCATACAATTTATTTTTCCTGTACAGGATAGGTTCAAATTCATGTTTTTGGCATCCATTTCAGCATCACGTTAAGTTTCTTGACTCCATAAAGTTTGTGCCTTTTGTTTTATTAGTCTTGGCATGTACCTAGTGAGTCTTATATGTGTTTTGTTTTGCAAATGATGTCAACTAATGATGTAGGTATGTAAAGTCATTTTGGGTATAATATGTATATGTTATGATATGCATGAGTACAATAAGCATACTCAAGTTTTAATGTCTATGGTTTATTAGTATGTAATGAATGATGTTGTGTCTATTGGTCAAATTTATGGAATAGATGTTTGGAAGGTGTTTTATGTAACAGTCTGTTTTCAGTGAAATTAGAATAGTGGTTTTGAGACCACAATCCGATGTGAAAATATTTATTTTATTATTATTTTAGAGTCTATGGAATATTAGCAAAGTCGTATAAAAATTTTGTTAAGAAATTTTATCGTTTGCATGCTTAATTTGGTAAAAAGGACTAAATTGCAAAATATGCAAAATTTGAGTTCTACAAGCTAAATGTACTAAAGGGCTATAATATTAATTAGTTAAGGGATTTATGTGGTAATTAGACCATTTTGATTGTGGGTGGACAATTATGTACATATCATTAAATGATTTTAATGTTTAGTAATAAGGTTATAATTGTAAATTAATAAATAAATGATAGTAAAATAGTTAAAACAAAGTCATCATCTTTGTTTTGTCCATCCACCACTGAAATTAACCTAAGAAAAAACCATTAATGGAGCTTGAAGGTTTGGACAAGAGTTCATTGTGCATATCAAGATAGACCTCGTACGAATTTAGCTCGAGGTAAAGAAAAAGCTTCATTAGTCGACTTTGTTTCTACGCCTTTATCGTCGAGGTAAGTTCATGTAATTATGAAATGTTTTAATGCTATCTTTTGAGCTATATGTAAATTATGGATTGTTATGTAAATGATCGATGCAAATCCAACGATGTTACGACGTCTATCGAGCCCTGTCTGAACGTTAGGAATTCGTAATATACAAATGACATGTCATTAGGGTTTACATGTTTCGGGTGCTGGTCTTGAATGTCCTATCGATGGCTAAGGTATGGCATGTGTTGCAAATACTCCACAGCTTGTGTGAGCAGCATCGTGTAGCTTACATTTCGACCCATAGCTCATTTGAGCAGGACCATTTTACAGCTCATGTAAGCAAACCTATTTCACAGCTCGTGTGAGCAACTATGTATATGACAGGAAAGATTACGGTTATGAACCAAGACATCGCATGAGCTATCCCGCGTATCCAATGATATTCTAACGGTTCAAAGGGCATGAATTTGAAAGGATATGGTAAGTGTGCAATATGAACCAAGACATGTATGTATGAAATACATTGAAATGACGAGCTACATGGAAAATATGTTATGTTATGATGGATGGTGAATTATATTGAATTATGCTCAAGTTTAATGGTTATCCATGTTAAATTCATGTGAATTATGTTCAAGTATGCTAACATGTTTGTGTTGATGCCTAGGCTTATGCCAAGCTAAAAGTTGGATTATGCCATGTTAAATTTTAATGTTATGAAGTGAACGGTAAGTTGTGTTTTATGTTATACGAACATACTAAGCATTATATGCTTACATAGTCTCATTTCCTATGTTTTATAGATAATGGGAAGCTCGTTCAGTTTGAAAGCTCGTTGGAGACCTATCACACTATCCCGCGACTATTTCAGAAGATTTTGAGGTTTTGAATTATGGTTATAATGACATGTATAGGTGAATTATGTTTGATGATCTAGTTATTATGTTTGGCATGTAAATATGTGGTTACATGGTTGATGACATTTTGACATTTTGGTGCTTTAGTGGCTAATGTTGATACGGTCAAGTGAATGTATGTTTTAAAAGACCAATTTGATATATTTAGATGTGTTTTGGCATATGGTTAATTATGCTATGGCTTGACATGAGAATAGGTAGTTGTGTGTGGTTGATTATTACCAAACGTGTTTATGCTTTGGTTGATTTGATGATATGTGATTGAGGTGCCTTTTGGCATATTGGTTGTATGGATTAATGGATCAATGATATAGTCATTGTTAAGCATGTTTAGGTTTGTTTTAAAGGCTTGGTGATATGTACTAAATGGCTTGTGGATGTCTGCTTGTTTAGGGTGAAGGAAATGGCTTGAAATTTGTCTATTTCTTGTCCACACGGCCAATGACACAATCATGTGTCTCAATCGTGTGTGACACACGACTACGTGACACAATCGTGTGTCCTCTGTAGGTTTCAAAGGGTTACAAGTTAGGCAGTTACACGGCCTAGCACACGGCTTGGCACATGGGCGTATGAGGATATTTCGAGAGTTACACGGCCTGACACACGGGCATGTGGCTTGGCCGTGTGACCCAAGTCAGAGAGTTACATGGGCACGGACACAGGCTGGGACACGGCCCTGTGTCTTTACTTTGAATGTCCACACGGCCTGGCCACACAGTCGTGTGACCCCTGCAGTGTGAAAGTTTTATCTTTTTCTATAAAATTCTAAATGTTTCCGATTTAGTCCCGAATCGTTTCTAATGTGTTTTTAAGGCCTTAGGGGATCGACATAGGGATGATATACACATGTTTGAATGAATTTAGATACGATTCATGAAATGTATGTGATTGAATGCTTTAAATTATGTTTTTGCAGTAATGCTCCGTAACTTTATTCTAGTGACGGATACGGGTTAGGGGTGTTACATTTTATGTGTGTTTCAGACATGTTACAATTGCATAAAAACTATTCATTTGGACATTTTTGAGGTTGTTTTGTTATTGGCTTTGGTTGGTATGAAACAGAAAGTTTTGAACTTAATTTTTTTTTACCAAAACAGTGAGTGACGTCGCAACGTTGTTCAAGTGACATCACGACAAGAGTTTCATGTCGCAACGCCGTAAAGTTGTCGTCAGAACAAGGCTGGACAGTTTTTTACGCCGTGACGAGGAACCCTGTCGTCACGGTGGGACCAAAATAGTTTGTCACATTGCAACGAGGGACACCCTCACGTCACAACGTTAGTCCTGTAAGTTGAATTCTTTACAATTTCATCCCTATTCATTTTCAATTTGGTTTTTGAGCTTTCGTAAGCTCGTATAAGACTCGATAACTATTATATGTCATATTAAATGCGTATCATGCTTGGAAATAAGTCGTGTATTGCATTATACTGACAGTTTGTGAACGTAGTTGCTTCGGCAACGAATGTAGCATTCGGTAACTCAGACCCGACGATCAAGTTGAATTCGAGTGTTACAACTAATTTCTAATTGATGATGGATTGATTAGAAATTAAGGCTAATGTACAAAAGTTATATATTAGGGTTATAATCTTTAAATTACACATTCATAATTTTTCTAACATCCCATTTCTAGAAAAGAGAGTCACTTTCTCTAAAATACTTATGTATTAATTAGAAAAATTAAAACTACAAAATATGAAAATTTCAACATATTGATAGATTTAGCTACGTTTTTGCATTTAATTTTTTGTTTCTACTGATATGACATGATAACCATATGTTGCTTGTACACGGTAAGTAATCAATAAACACGAGAGTAAAAGTGAAATTACAATCCAAAAAATAATAATCTCGTGACAAAATTGAGGTTGTTAAATTCTTACTGAGTGCAAAGGGTTTCGACTTTTACTTTTAGTGTTGCCACTTTAAGGAACCCTTTCATTTTCTGAAATGTAAGAAGTGATTCACGTTTAAAATGATGGCATAGGTACTCAGTCAAAACAATTAGGCTTTGAAGCACTTTATTGGCAAAGACAATACTAAGTTGATCAGCTTCCTGGATATGTCTGCTACAATTTTGAGCTTTCTTGGAAGCAGATACTGGGATTGTAGCACATGTGAAAAATCTTGATGATCCATATCAAACCAAAACACCACAATTGTATATATTTTGTTGGTTATGATATTCATCACTCCCCTGTGCATGGCCCCATTTTTTTGTATTTTAGCTTTACTTTATAGGTGACCCCCCTTTTTCCCAAATTTTTTTTATTATCATATATATGTCAACGTCTTTTGTAGAAATTTCAATTAGCTATGCTTTCCACATGTAGGTGTGCAGTAAAAGTTCAAACAATGTTCATATGGGTTGGTTTAATTTGTTGAATGCTTAATAGCACTGTGGCAAGCACTGTCATCAGTAGTCTTTTAATTGTTAAAAATTATTTTCCTTGTTCTGAAACAATTTAAAACTCAGATTTAAATATAAAATTAATCCAAAATCAAAATTATTCGAACTCAAAATGATCTAAAAATTTTAAAATCTAAATTCATCTTATTCGGATTTGGAATCAACTTGGCTCACCTAATTCACAATGTGCAGTCTAACTATGTACTTATACGTACTGACCAAGAAAAAAAAATGCTTTGATACAAAATTCTACTAACGGACACATTACATATTCGATTCAAGGAACCGTTGAATCAGCTATTACAACTTTTATTCATTTAATATTTGCTGAATTATATTTCCAATCATAAGTAGTTGTTAAGAAAATTAATTTCAATTTCATAACCAGAACCAATGCTGTTATTTATTTGATGATCAGGCCCGACCCTAAGGGTCGTCTGGAGGTGCAGCTGCCTAGGACTTGAGGCTGAAAGGGGTCCAAAATATTGTTTTCTAGTTTTTAAGGGGCCTAAAATTTTTTTAAAACCTTTTAAAGGTCTAAAAAAATTTTACCAACTTTTAAGGACCCCAAAAAATATTTTTGAAGCTTTTAAGGGCCCAAAATATTTTTTTTTACCAACTGTGAAGGGACCTAAAAAAAATTTTCTCTAACTTTTAAGTAACTTAAAACTCTATTTTATTATTTTACCTAAAGCCTCAAAAATGTCCATACGGACCCAATGATGATATTAGTTTGCATTTGCTGTTCTTTGTCACGTCTTTCTATTTTCTATTAGGAAACTCGTGCTCTACATAGTGGCCCAGTTTGTTATCTAATCAAAAAAGGGTCCAAAACGACCTCACATTGACTGCAAAATGGATATGGAAGTGATGCCCAGTGCTAGGTACTGTGCAGCACGTCAAGGATTACACCAGTTTCAATTTGGTAACAAGTATATAGGAACCATCGCTAGCCGCCAGCCTTGCTTGTTGCCTCACCACTCACTTCTCGCACTAGTCATTGGGCACGCTGGTCTTGACTGAAAATTAGTAGTCCAATCCAAAGCAATGAAAATTCAATGGGATGGTGGAGAGAGCTAGGGGAAAGGACAAGCTCATCTTGTCGCTTATTTAACATGGAATGAATGTTCAGTTTTGTTTCAATGCCATCTGAGTCTGTCGGATTTGTTTGTGTCCCAGTTCTTACCCGCTGTAAACCGCCACACAAACACATTGTTAATATTTTTATTTAGTCGGTTGCCGAGCTGCTATCATAGGGGCGGGATGGGCCAATCCATCCTTCTCTAAATACACCAAAATCGCTACTAGCAGCTCTCGGACATTGTCATGTGAATCGCTTAATGTATAAATAACTAATCAACTTTTCGAAAGGAACCTTGGGTGGGATGATCCCCTATGGAGCAAAGAAATTATGCGGTATATATCCTGGTCAAAAACATTTTGTGGTATTGCCTCTTTTTGTGTGCGGCTCTCATTATTTCTAGAATCGCATAATTAAGCTACCTAGCATATTGGATGATCCATGGACTCCCAAAGAAATTATTAATGATTACAGGAGCACTGAAGTTGTGATGAGAGTATGGAATCTTATCCAAGTTTCGAAAATGGGGGGAACAATAACAAAAGAAAAAATGATTTAGCAATAATTGGGTGAAGATTGTTAACTTTTGACCTGAAATGAGTAAGCAAAAATTTAATTAATGCAGTGAGGTTAGATGATTAGCATAATCGCCTAAATTAACCTTGCAAAATTGGCCGGTCCATTATTTTTTCTTCATGAACAGTTGCGGTTATTACAGGTGCTAGTTAGGGTTGTTCGACAATGAAACGAGAGATATAGATTTATAAATCTATCCCGACAAATCCAAATAGATAGAAGTAAAATATCTATAATATATAAACAAATGGATTTAGGGAGAGAAAGACATAAGAGAAAAAAAAAATTTAATTAATAAAATAAACAAATAAACAACTACCACCAAACCTCCTTTTTTGCGCCAAGTTCATGAACTTAAATCCTTTGTTTCTCCTATATAAATCCCTCTTTCCCTCAACCATTCTTCCTCAGCTACTATTGATCAGCTCAGACATTGGAAAACAAAAACACTATTATATATCACCATGCCTTCTTCACCTTCTTTTACTCTTGTGTCTAGATGCACGGTTTCCCCAGACCAAAAATCTGACATCAAAACCTTAAAGCTTTCGGTTTCTGACATCCCCATGCTTTCATGTCAGTACATTCAAAAAGGGGTTTTGCTCACTTCTCCTCCTTATTCGTTCGACGACCTCGTGTGCTTCCTTAAACAATCCCTGTCCACTACTCTCTCCTACTTCCCTCCTTTGGCTGGTCGTCTCACCACGGACCCCGACGGTCACGTCCACATCACCTGCAACGATGCCGGCATTGACTTCCTCGTTGTGAAATCCCTCAATATTTCCATTCACAACGTTTTGGTCCCCGGCGATGTCCCCGATTGTGTCAAACAGTTTTTCACTTTCGACAAGACACTTAGTTACTCAGGCCACTTCAAGCCCTTAGCTGCAGTTCAAGTAACCGAGTTGGCCGACGGGGTTTTTATTGGGTGTATAGTGAATCACGCTGTGACCGATGGGACTTCATTCTGGCACTTTTTCAACACCTTCGCTGAGATCACCAAAGGGGCTTTAAAAATATCGAAATCTCCCGATTTTGGTCGGAACACCGTGTTTAATTCCCAAGCCGTGCTTAAATTCCCTCCCGGAGGACCCACCGTTACTTTCGCCGGCGACGAGCCGTTGAGGGAAAGGATTCTTCATTTCAGCAGAGAAGCGATTTTAAAACTTAAATACAGAGCTAATTACGGTTGTTTATTAACTAAACAAACGAATTCCGAAGTCTTAGGCAAGCTCTGTAACGACAGTTGGAAATCCGTTAACGTGGAAACTAACGGTAAAGTGAGAAACAGTAATGATGAGATTTCGTCCTTTCAATCACTCTGTGCTCAACTTTGGAGGTCGGTGACCCGAGCCAGGAAATTGGAGCCAACCAAAACGACGACGTTTANTGAATTGCCGCCACAGGTTGGACCCAAAGCTGGAGCCGTACTACTTCGGAAACGCGATTCAGAGTATTCCGACTTTCGCCTCAGCAGGTGAGTTGCTGGGAAAGGACTTGAGCTGGGCCGCCGATATACTGCATAAAAACGTGGTGGCGCATAACAATGATACGGTGCGGAAAGGTGTAGCGGATTGGGAGAAGCAGCCGAGGTTGTTCCCGTTGGGTAACGCTGACGGTGCATCAATCACCATGGGGAGCTCTCCCAGATTCCCAATGTACAATAATGATTTTGGGTGGGGGCGACCTTTGGCGGTGAGGAGTGGTAGGGCCAACAAGTTTGATGGGAAGATCTCAGCCTTTCCTGGGAGAGATGGGAACGGAAGCGTTGATTTGGAGGTTGTTTTGGCCCCTGATACCATGTTGGGGGTTGAGAATGACCCTGAGATTATGCAGTACGTATCCGAAATCCTGTGAGTGCAGTCAGTAGGGAAAAGAAACATAAATCCGAGGTGGCAATTTGTGATGTGTGATAAGTTGTTAAACCGTTACCCAAATCTTGGAGGAAGAAAATACCACCATAATCTTGAACGGCTGTGATTTCATTTCCTGTAAACTCAAAAAAAAAGGAAAAAGAAAAAAAGGTTATCCCTATAAAAAATGGATCAAGTCAGAAACCATAAAATTCGAGTTATTTTCCCAATTCTTGTGTCGGTTAGGTTTCATATATATATGGTTTGGAAATTTTTTGGTATTATATACATATATGTGTAATGGCAACATAATATTAGAATGACAGATGAAATCAAATGGCTGTGTTTCTAATTACCAATCTGGGTAGCGGCAACTATCCGGATCATCTCAGGTCCTTATCTCTAATACTAGCTATGGAGGCATGTTTTGTCACATTCAATTGTTTATTTTAATCTTTCTTTTCTTTAAGATAATCCTCTTAAATTCTAAACAACAACCACACATATACATAACACCATCCATTTGTATCTAAAATTTTTCTCTCAAAACCAGAACCAATATAGTATCAAGTTTGACTGCTTTTTTAGGGTGTTTTTACACTTCTAACTTTTATTATCATTTTACGATGAAGTCAATAGCTCTTGGCCTACCTCCAGATATCGATCAGGATATGTTGTGAAAAGTGAAAATGATTTTTCCTTTGAAATTAAGGCCATGTATGTACACTTGCTTGTACGCAGTAATTAGTCGACGGTAAAAGTGAAATTACAATCCAAAAAATAATTATCTCCTCGCAAAATTCTTGGCAAGTACAACGAACCCACTTTTACTATTACTTTTGAAACTTTGAAGAACCTTTTATTTTCTGAAATGTAAAAATTTATTCACGTATGCTGCTTTGGACCATTTTCTTCGCAAATACAATATTAATAGGTATTTCGTTAGTCAAATGTAACATTACAGTCACTAATATAACATTTAGAAATAAAATTATGGTGGTCGGATTTTAATATTTTAACTATTTTATAATTTCATATTACGAAGATATAATTTTATTACGGCTTCTTTATCAAGTAATTTAGGATTTTAGATGGAATCCAAATTTTAGGAAAAAATTACCCTTAATTTTCAGATAAAAATAAAGAAGTTTTGCAAATTCAATACCTAAATTTTATTCAATACTAGAATTTTATTCGAATTTCGAACGAGATGCTTGAAATGGATGATGGTCTCTCTTCCTA
>CM025152.1:15498489-15511776 GCA_013467495.1 Gossypium gossypioides
TAGACCATAAAAATATAATAATAATTATATTTTCTCTCGTCGGATTTGTGGTCTCGAAACCACTGTTCCAACTAGGCCTAGAATCGAGCTGTTACAGCATGTGTCCAACGGACAGTTTATGAACTCATTAGCTAACCAGCATCTCCAATTGTTTGCATTATTGGAGGAGGAAAAAGACACCTTCAAGTCTCGTAGAACTTAGACCGTGACTGGACACTAGCGGAACAAATGCTCAACCGACTCCTCAGGTCTATGATAGACCGGACAACAGCTCCTTACTACCACCCTTCAAATTACAAGATTACTTAGAGTAAGCATAAAGTTATTAGCAATTTTCCATATTGTAATCTTAATTTTACTAGCAACATGAAGCTTCAATAGTCTCGTGTAAAAAGCTCTTAAGTTTATATTTTGATTTGTGTCGTCAATTCCTGTTGCACCCCCGTCCTTGGCCATGAGCCACTTGTATCCACTCTTCACTGAGTAAACTCATGTATTATCCTCCTAGCACACAAATTCATCAACCTGAGCGAACCTCGATAGCGGAATGGACATGATTCTATTTACCTGATCTTTGTCAAACAATCTACTCAACACATTAGACTTCCAGGTATTAGAATTCACATTTATTAGGTCTGAGACTGCTAGATTTGAGTGACTTGAATCCTTGTTAATATAAAATACAGTGGTAAAATAAAATAAAAGTAAAATCTATATAGAACTATACTTTTTTTTTATTTTACATTGATTAGAATAAGGTTTTTCAACCTTACTACACTTATTTGACATTGATTAGAATAAGGTTTTTTATCCTATAAATAGATGTAGTGTAAACTCCTCTTGCATCATTCGAATTCGACATTAGTGAATTTTCTTATCCTCTGCCCGTGGTTTTTTCCCGAAAGGGTTTTCCACGTAAAATTTGTGTGTTTTATTTTTCTTTTTCTTATTGCTTTGCGATCGTTCTATATTGCCATTATCGACGTTAGTTTCTACAAACTGGTATCAAGAACTTTTCGGGTTGTTTGTCTCGATCACAGTAATGGCGACATTGAAGTATTAATGTATGAAATATAAAAATCGAATAATGAATAAAATGTTGTGGCAATTCTATGAGACAAAGTTGAAAGAATTGATGCTGTTGAAAAGGAAGGTTGGAATTACTTGGATTATATCTTAACAACATAATAATGTCATGGCAAAATCTTGACCAAATTACTGCTCAGAGTATAACTACTGCATTCT
Source organism: Gossypium gossypioides (assembly GCA_013467495.1). NCBI lineage: Eukaryota > Viridiplantae > Streptophyta > Magnoliopsida > Malvales > Malvaceae > Gossypium > Gossypium gossypioides. The sequence goes on from CM025152.1 coordinate 15,499,735, forward strand.
GCTTCTTTCAAGAGCTAGAATTAAAGTTATCATTCTAAGTCTTTGTATGTCTACAAGTCTTAAGAACAATACCTAACAATATTCTTCCTTACTCTGTACAGATCACAACTCTATGTCTAGAGTGCTACGAGTATTCGTTCAAGTACTCACTTGTATTATTCGATTATGATCCAACTTATTTAACTTTTTTCAGAATTAAATCAAGTCTAAGAATATACCATGCATTCATCTATATCTAGAGCTTGTATGCATATATTTAAAATAATCCAAACCAAATACAATAGTAAATATACTCAAAACATCACTATGAACATTAAATGTATTAAGATAAATATAGTAATTTCAATCCAAATGAAATTAGCTCATGGGTTGGGATTTAAAATCCAAAATCAGAATAACATTCAGCATCATCATTAACAATTTAGAAATCACAGAAATCATTTAATAGAATGAAGGTAGAACTGCAGGAAGCTTTCGCCATCCATCTTTCACTGCGACGCTGTTGAATCGTGCAAGACCTAGAGCTGATTGCTCGTCCCTTTCCTTGTGTCTCTACTCTCTTCTTAGGCTGCTACACTCTCCTTTTTCTCTGGAATTTTCATAAGATTTTCTGGAGAGAAAACTGCTCTCTCAATCCCCCTTCAAAATCCTCGTGTAAAATCCCCATGTATTTCTTTCTCTTCTTTTTTCTTTCTTTTCTCTTTCCTCTTTTATAAGGCAGGTCCCTCTCTCAGCACATACTTTTCTCTCTCTTTTTCAGGTGGATTTATCTGGTACACGTCCAGCTAGCTGAGAGTGACAAGGATTGAGTGCTGCATTAGCATTTTCATGAAATTGCCATGACATTTGTGTTGGCAATCCATCCAACCTTTTTCCATGACAATATTTCACTTCTTTTATTCACTTCCTCTTTTTTCTCCTTTTCTCCATCCTTCCTGCACCTGCTGCATACAACAACCAATTTCTTTCTTCTCAACAGTAAAAGTAACATGAAATGGCATTTAAGACACAATCCAAGCGTTATTATACAATGTTCTAAAAAAACCTTAAAAATACAAATATATCTACTTAAGTACATGCATTTAATCAAACTTAGAGGTTTGAAATATAACTCTTTTCAAGAGTTATTAACTACAACGATGGTGAACTCTTAGTTGCTTCTGCCGACAACTCTAAAGTGAGCAAGGAGTGGATCTTCGATTCTGGTTGCACATTCCATATGAGTCTTAATCAGGATTGGTTTACAATATATGAAATAATGTCTGAATGTGCTGTTTTGATGGGAAATAATACTTCATGTAAAATCTCAGATATTGATACGATCAAAATTAAGATGTTCGATGGAGTCGTCATAACACTTAGTGGCGTACGACATGTACCAGAATTGAAGAGGAATTTGATTTCTTTGAGTACTCTTGATTCAAAAGGACACAAGTACACAACTGAAAGTGGAGTTCTGAAGATTAGCAAGGGTTCCTTCGTTGTGATGAAAAGGCAAATAAAGACTGCCAAGTTATATGTGTTGCAATGTTTAACTGTTACTAATGATGCAGTCATAGCTTCCTATTCCTTTTCAGATGATAATGTTACTAGACTTTGGCATATGCGTCTAGGGCATATGAGTGAGAATGGTATGGCAGAATTGAGTAAAAGATGACTTCTTGATGGATAAGCCATTAGTAAACTGAAGTTCTGTGAGCACTGCATTTTTTGGAAGAAAAAGAGAATTCGGTTCACCAGAGAAATCCATAACATGAAGAGAACGCTGGACTATATTTATTCTGATCTTTGGGGACCATCTAGAGTGCCTTCGAAGGGAGTTAATTATATGCTAACGATCATTGATAATTTTTCTAGAAAAGTTTGGGCATTCTTTTTAAAGTAGAAAAGTGATGTGTTGTCCACGTTTAAGAATTGGAAGACTATGATTGAGAAGCAAACAAGAAAACAGATAAAACACATCTGCACAAATAATGGTTTGGAATCATGTTCTGATGAGTTTAATGAATTCTGCAAATCAGAAGAGATCGTGAGACACTTAATAGTTCGTAATACTCCACAGTAAAATGGCGTTGCAGAACGAATGAATAAAACAATCATAGAAAAGGTTAATGCATGTTGTTGAATGTTCATTTACCAAAGTAGTTCTAGGCTAAAGCGACCTCTATAGCATGTTTTTTTATTAATCAATCTCCATCCATTGCCATTGGGAAAAAGACTCCATAAAAGGTATGGTCTGGTACTCCTGCTGGTTATTCTAATTTGAAGATTTTTGGGTATCCCACATATGCTTATGTTGATAATAGGAAATTGGAACCTAGATCCATTAAATGTGTTTTTCTTGGTTATAAGACTAGTGTTAAATGGTATAAGTTATGGTGTCCTTAAAATAGAACAGTTCTGATTAGCAGAGATATTATTTTTGATGAAACTGCTATGCTGCCTAATTTATCTCTTAAAGACTCTTCCAACAAAGACTAGCAAAAGTAGGTGGAGCTTCAGATTGATCTAGGATCTTCAATAGAGCCTACTCCTCAAGTTAGTACAAAAACTCATAGTAGAGTTGTTTCTTCATCATAATATTCTATTGCCAAAAATAGACCTAGAAGAGAAATTAAACCTCCAAAGAGGTACGTCGAGGCTGATCTAGTTTCTTATACTTTAAATGTGGCTGAAGATATAAATGCAAATTAAGAGCCATCTACTTATTCTGAGGCAGTTAGCTATGAAGATTCAAAAAAGTAGATGATTGCCATACAATAAGAGATGAAATCACTCTATAAAAATAGAACGTGGAACTTAGTGAAGCTTTCTAAGGGTAAAAAGCCTGTTCGTTGTAAATCGGTGTTCAAAAAGAAAGAAGAGACTCTAGGAGTTAAAGAACCCAGATATAAAGCAAGGCTGGTTGCAAAAGGTTACAGTTAGATTCTAAGTGTAGACTTCATAGTTGTGTTTTCTCCAAGTTGTGAAGCATAGTTCGATTTAAGCATTGCTTGGTATTGTGGCCATGTATGATTTGGAGCTTGAGCAGTTAGATGTAAAAACAATGTTCTAGGATGGAGAACTTGAAGAAGAGATTTACATGTAACAACCAAAGGGTTTTATAGTATAAGAAAAAGAGGACTATATTTACTTGCTAAAAAAGTCGCTTAATGGCCTGAAACAGTCACCAAGGTAGTGGTACAAGAGGTTTGATTCATTTATGACTATTCATAATTTCGAATGAAGCAGCCAAAGATAAATGAGAGATAAGAATGGTCAAAGCTCGGCTTAGTAAAGAATTTGAGATAAAGGATTTGGGAGCAGCAAAGAAGATACTTGGGATAAAGATTCTCAGATATAGAAAATCATGTAAATTGTACCTAAGTCAGAAAGGGTACATTGAGAAATTTCTTTGCAAGTTCAATATGCAGAGTGCCAAGCCTGTTAGTACTCCATTAGCAACCCATTTCAGACTTTCATCGGCTTTGTCTCCGCAATCAAATGATGAGATTGACTACATGTCATGTGTTCCATATTCTAATGAAGTGGGATCTCTCATGTATGCAATGGTTTGCTCATGTCCAGATTTATCATATGCAATTAGTAGATATATGACGAATCACAGTAAAGAACACTGGAAAGCAGTTTAGTGGATTTCCAGATACTTACAAGGTACTACTGATGTTTATTTATAGTTTGAAAAAACTAGAGATGGAGTAATTGCGTATGTTGATTCTGATTTTGCTGGGGATCTTAATAAAAAAAGATCTCTCACAGGGTATGTCTTTATAATTGGGGGTTGCGCAATCAGTTGGAAAGCCACTTTGTAAACTACAGTTGCTTTGTTTACTATTGAAGCTAAGTACATGGAAATTACTAGGGTTTGTAAAGAAGCTATCTGGCTAAAGGGACTTTTTGGTAAACTCAGTAAAGACCTTCAGATCAATACAGTGTTTTGTGAAAGTCAGAGTGCCATCTTCCTTACGAAGGATTAAATATTTTATAAGAGACCAAAGCACATTGATGTTCGATATCATTTTGTGCGTGATATTATTGGTCATGGTGATATTGTTGTAAGCAAAGTTAGTACTCATGAAAATCCTGCAGATATGATAACTAAGTCAATTCCTATAACCAAGTTTGAGCATTACTTGGACTTGGTTGGTGTTATTGTTGAAGAACACCCCTTTAGAGGTTTCGTGGAATAGGTGGAGAACTTGTTCATTGAGAGTTCGTGATGAAGAACTTGTTCGTTGAGAATTTGTGTCAATGTGGAGATTGTTAGAGTTGAGTGACTCGAATCCTTATTAAGATAAAATATAGTGGTAAAATAAAATAAAATAAAAATCCATATAGAACTATACTTCTTTTATTTTACATTGATTAGAATAAGGTTTTTCAACCTTACTACACTTCATCTATTTGACGTTAATTAGAATAAGGTTTTTCAACTTATAAATAGATGTAGTCTAAACTCCTCTTGTATCATTCAAATTCGACATTAGTGAATTTTGTTCTCCTCTGCCTGTGATTTTTTCCCAAAAGGGTTTTCTACGTAAAATCTGTGTGTTTTATTTTTCTTATTCTTATTGCTTTGCAATCATTCTATATTCTTATTATCGACATTAATTTCTACAAATACATAAGTATAATTGATATTGATGAACTGACCCGTCACTCTCCTTTGTCCAGACCCTGACAACCAAGGATCCTTCCAAATGTTAATTATCGCTCCACTACCGACCTTCCACCCCTCTCCCTCCTCTAGCACCTAATGAGCAGACTAGTTATTTCATTAGGTATATGAAGGGTAAGACCCGAGTTTTGAATTCATAAAATCACTTCCTTGATAGTACTTAGCTTTCATAATATGTGCTAACAAACAATCTGGCTTCACCATTAATCTCCAAGATTGTTTTGCTAGTAATGCCACATTAAAATAGCCTAAATCTTAAAAACCTAATCAACCCTAGGCTTTCAACCTACACAATAATTTCCACTAACAATAATGAATCCCTTCATTAGGCTTATTATTACACCACCAAAACTTGCTAATGATACTCTCTAGCTCATAACATAATGTAATTGGTAATAATAAACATTGCACGACATAAATTGGGATTGCTTGTAAAATGGACTTAACAAATACCTGATTTCCTCTTGCGAAGAGATTTTACACACTCCAACTATCAATACGTTTCAAGAACCTCTCCTTAAACCCTACAAATGCTTCTTTCTTTATCCTACTAATTATTGTTGGCAAACTTAAGTATTTTTTTGGACTGCTCGAAATTTGAACCCCCAAAATATTCCCAATCTGATCCTTCTTCCTAATGTCAACATTTTTACTAAAATAAACCAGCGATTTGTCAAAATTGATCACTTGTCCCGAAACACCTTCGTAATCCAATAAAATTTCTTTCATCACAATCGCACCCTTTTCCCTTGCCTCACCAAATAGAATGCTATCATCAGTAAAAAATAAATGCATCACCGCCAAACCTCTCATCCCATTCTTTCTCCTCTTATTGTGGCTTCATGCTTAGCCAAATTGAGCAAACTTGAAAGCCCTTCTACACAAATCAATAATAAATACAGGCTTAAAAGGTCCCCTTGTGTCAGACCCCTAAAAGGTGAAAACTGTTCTCCCCGCCTACCATTCAAAATAACTGAATACGAGTCCATTGTCATACATTTCATAATCAGATCAACCCAACCTGTATTGAAACCCATACGCTCTATCACCTTTGCCAAGAACCCCCATTCCACCCTATCGTAAGCCTTACTCATATGCAACTTCAACGCAAACGATCCTGTAGTTGCTGATTGCCTCTTTTTAAACGCATGTAATAATTCATAAGCAATGAGGACGTTATTTGAAATTTGCCTCCCTAGAATGAACGTCCCTTGAGCTTCATCAATACAGACATCTAAAACATTCCTCCATCTATTGGATATTGGCTTAGCAATTATTTTGGAAATAACATTGCAAAGACTAATAGGCCGAAATTATGACATTGCTTTTGAAATGACAACTTTCAAAATAAAGACTCTATTAGTTCTATTTATAAATTCTACCTCACTTGTTCCATTTAAAACCTGAATAAAAAACTGAGATATCTCATTTCTAACAATGTGCCACTATTTAAAAAAAAAAAGTTGGGAAACCATCCATACCTAATGTTTTTAATCGCGCCATACTTTTAATTTCTTCCCACACTTCATCTTCTTTAAAAGCAACTGACAATTCATCATTCATACTCCCCGAGATGTAAGAGTAATCCCTAACAACACATATTCACAATCTATAACCGAAGAAGCCGCGGAAAACTCTTTAAAATAATCAGAAGCTACCTCGGTCATTTTTCTTTCCCTTGACACCCATGTACCATATTTTTCTCGCAATCCTCTACTGTTATTCATTTTCCTACTACAAGAAGCAAATTTATAGAAAAAGGTCATGTTCTGATCACAAAATTTTAGCCAATTGGCTGTCGCCGTTTGCTCCTAGAATAGTTCTTCTTTATCACCCTCTATGTTTAGAGCAAGTTTTACTCCAATCAACTCTATTAGATTATCCTCATCAGGGTTAGCTGAAACCAACTCTTCCAATCTCAAATTCAACTCATCCACTTTCTGTTTCCTGTACCTCTGATCTTCCCCCGCATATCTGTTTAACTCCAATCCTAGTTCTTCCAACTTCGTCGGTATGTCCAACCTAGACGACTCCTAAAATACCTTAATTCATTTTTCACACGACTCAAAATTCCAATTCGCATTGAATCGAAACTGGGAATTATCCCTTCCCCTCTAGTTACACCCATTACCTACTGTATCAACCAATATCAGGGAATGATTAGATAAAGTATGTTTTAGATGCTTTACAAAATACTTGGGATATAGCTCCCACCAAGCCGAACTAGCCACCCTTCTATCTAGATGCTCTTGCACATTATTATCTAGCATCCTTCTTTCCCAAGTAAACCACTGGCTGGAGAAACCCAAGTCACTAAGATCGTATTCTTCTAGTACTTCTCGAAACTTCAACATTTTCCGTTCATCTCCCATCTGCCCCCCTCGTTTCTCACATGAATACATTATTTCATTGAAATCACCCATCACCAACCACGACAAAGAACTATCCCTTCCCAAATGTTTCAAAAGATTCCGTGAGTCCTCCCTTATTCTTTCATCCGGTGACCCATAAAACCTGGTAAATCTCCATTTGACAGCCCTTCTCCTTCCTTAATTTCAATATCAATATGCGAATGGGGAAAAGCTTATTAACTGAATTGTATAATCGCCCGTCCACCTCACTGACAAACCTCCTCTAGAACCATCTGCATCAACTTCAATTCCGTTAAAAAAAACACCTTTCTCGAACTCGCCTCATACGTCTTGTAACGCCCTTCACCTGACTTGATTTTTCGGGTCTGTACCTCAGGTGTTACCACACATATTACTTAACCATTTATTAAAACTATTTACAAAATTCCATTTCTTTAATTATTTTATATAACAATTCCACTAAAAAAAATTTAACATAAGAAAACAAATGAAGTATTATACAATAATCTATTATATTACATTTGATATAAATCTTTACAAGATAGAAGTTTATCTAAAATCAGACTGGAAAGGCATATTCTTAAACTATGCCATAAATCCACTGTATATATAATAACCTATTTTGTCGAAACTTAGGCGTTCACCTAGCATCATCCCTCTGGTACAAACTCTTCCAAAATACTTGAGACATAACAACAAACCTTGTAAACACCAAAGTATTAAATGAGTTTTACTAAAAAAATTCCTTGATGAATACTTTGCGTTCTTGTGTAAGCCACTATGCCCAACTATTCTTCTAAAGCATTTATTATGGCAGATACCACTACAATTTTGTCCACACATGTACACCAGATATCATACTCTTTAAAATACCAATTCTAACTTATCTAGCTACTGAAGATTCTTTAACCCATTACTTAACTTTTCCTTGTTGCTTAAGTACTACTCTATAGAATCCGTTTCATACATACTAGATTTTAATATTTATGCTCGACTCTAATAGATTGTTCCCAGACATGGTTCACAGATGACTACAACATATTTGGCGATTACTTACCCTGAACTGATTACCACGAACTCTTATTCAAATAATTCCTTAATTCACTATCACACAAATCCATGCTTATGATATACTACATATATCAATCAGAAGAATTCCACATCAATTTCATTCAAAAACCACAGATATTCAGAATAGCTATATTCTAGCTTTCTTAGAATTTCAAGACAAGTCCTTAAATCACAGACATAACCTCATTATGACAGATTCCAAGAACTCTGATTCAATCATTTCATAACCGAAACAAACTCATAATGATAGATCCTTAGTCTTGTATAGATATAATTATATATATACCTAACTTTTTCAGATAATCATGGCAGATACCTTTATCATCATGCAGAAACACAGTTCTTTTAAATAACTTATTCCATTAATTCACAGATCTCACTCAACCTTTAACCTTGAGCATAACATTACTTTATCTCAGCCGTACTTATTTCAAAACAAAAAAAATTTATCCACAACTCACCGTAGAAATAGAGAGACACATCTTACAGACATACATAACAAATCACACCACAATAGCCAAATAGAACACGCCCTAAAGGCATCATACAAATTACACCACAGAGGCGTCATATAGTCTCGTGTTTACTGTCACGATGGACTTCACATATGGTGTCATGGTTTCTTCTTCATAGACTTATACATAGGTTTATGTATCATGTTTTGTCTTTCCAATTTCATCTTACTAGAGGCTACACCATAAATGGTTCTAGATTATATTAAGCTGCCACGAATCTCTACCTCATGGTTTTACACTAGTTTTCAATTCATGATATGCCAGTCTGGTTAGCATTGTAACTGCCCTACTAGAGGCTACACAATGGGACATTTCTCATTATTTACTTACCTAGATGTGATCGTATTCCTAACTAACATTCCTCTCATAGCACAACTATATATGCTTCCTTTCAACATATTTTTTCACATATCATCATAACACTCCATCTTTACTATGATCATACATTTACCAACTATTATAGATATCATCATCCTTTATATATATACATATATATATATACTTTTACCTAAAAAGTTTACGCAAGAGAGTCAAAGTAGAGACTTGCCTTAACTCACCTAAACTGTATTTCGAAGCTCCACACATGGACATCTAACACGATCCCATAGCAACAACTACTTATAGAATATATATAAACACCATTAAAACTTATTAGTATACAATCTACCATCATCTCAAACACTGAAAACCCTCATGCAAAGCCTTTTTTTCTTACATCTTACTGTTCATACACTTTTCACAGACTTACTCTTTCCGAACTTAACATGTAGAATTGTAATACATACCTAGAGATGGAATAATCACTAACTTAACTAAGAACCTCAATTTCTAGCTCAAGAAAAGAGAGGTGAAATTGCTTCCAAAAAAGAATCGAAAAGTAATATTTTAAATTCCATAAGAAACCCCCTCTCTCAAAACCCTTCTCTCCCAAATATATACTCTAATCTCCCTTACAGAAATTCAACAAGTGTTACTCAACCTCAGAGTTTGTCTTTCTCAGTGGCCTACAAATTCCAATAGAACTATAACTTAAAATCATGCATAATAAATACTTAGACAGTCAATTCAGTTGGTTCCTAACCAAGTACTTAACAATCTAACGAAAACAATATCATAACAAACTGGGCGTACTATACCTTTTTTATGGTAACTCATGCTATAAATTATCTTTTTGCTAAACTAACACTCTTACTATTTGGCTAATCAAAGTAATCTAAAATAAATTTCCACCCAATAATCGGCGTATACTATACACCCACAAGTATACGCCAAAAGAAACGTATGGGCAAATTACAGTCTGCCAAACACACGTTCCTTCACTACTATACTCCTTATCATTAAACCTACTCTTGAGACATTTAACTCCCGTGCCTGCCTCAACCCACCAACATTCCAACTTAAGATTTTCATTGTCCTCGAACAACAAACTTACTAGCGACCACCGATATATCATTTGAAGTTGCCAAATTTTTCGAAACCATAGAAACAAAAGAATTCAAGTTTCCTTCATGGGTACGTTGACTCTTCTTACCATCAACCACCTCAAAGGGTTATCCTCCATATCCAATCCCAAATCCATCCACCCATTCGAACATGAATCCCTACCATTAGTCACATGCTGAGCAGCATTAGCAACATTAGCTATATTTCCTCCCACATTAGCCATACTACCCCTCTCTTTGAACTTCCCTCCAAAATTCCTCCCTGGATTTTCCTCCCTTAACCACCTCCTAGCTACTGTTGATCCTCTTCTTGGCGCTACCCTTAGTGAGATATCCCACCCAAATTCCACCACTTGTGTCCCCAACGTAACCCGAATCAGACAAAAACCCTCCCCATGACCAAGTTTACCACACAGGAAACAAAACAGTGTCAGTTTTTCATACTGAAAATGGCATAAATCGAACGATCTTGAGCCAAAACAATTCTCTTCTTTCACTTCAATGGGATCCGAACATCTATTTTCACCCAAATTCTCATAAACCTACTAACTCCCCATGCAATCAGAGAGGCGTCATACTCCAGAAAAGTACCAATGAAATTATTGAATTGACGTGCCATTCCCTCTGACATAAATCATAATGGAAGATTATGGATCTGAAGCCAAAATACCGAATAAATGAAAGGCACTTGTAACGGATCCTCCCTTTGTTTCACCTTGTGAAAAATTATCAAATGTCTGTTGAAAGTCCATGACATACCCTCATAAACCCTCTTCAGATCAATTTCATAATAAAATCTGAAAAGAATCCTCTTATCACCAATATCTGAAATAGTCGCCCCACCCAATGGATGCCACAAATTTGCAAGAGTATTTCGCAGTGATGGGAAATTCACCACACTGTCCATAAGCACTTTCCCCACTAAACATAACCGATAATCCTCCTCCGCCACATTCACATTGCCTTGGCCCTAAAACGGTTCTTCTTCCTCGTTAGAGATGTTCATATTTGCCAGATCATTTTCATACCCTTTTACAAAAAAATCCTCCTAAAAGCAAAGACTATCAGAAAAAAAAATTAAAACCCTAAAACTAAAGAGAAAAGTGCTAAAAAACAGCAAACATGTTAAACAGCATGAGTATGATAAATTGAATACAACCGAATGTATTTTTTTCTATTTGATATTTGAATGTTGAAGAAGTAGTTCGGGGAGGATAAAACATTTCTCATTATTGGTTGGGTGGGACAAAATTAATGCAATTTTTTAGACAAATTAATTTAGTCTTTGCTAGTTGGATTGCAACTTATAGATGAAGAAACTGTTGTAATGAACATTCCCCTGCCCGCAAATTCAATCCACTACACTATGTTTTTACTTTATGTGTACGTTAAAGAAACCTTTCATTTTCCACGTGACGAAATCAGAACATGGTTTTTCTTTTTCTGCCTTCCAGCATAAAAACGCTAATCGAGTTGTTTAAACTTTAATTAATTAAAATGATAGAACGTCCAAATAATTTACCAAAATTTTCAGGGAGAAAATGATACAACTAATCAAACAAATGATAAAACTCGCGTTGAATCTAAATAATTTAATTAAGAAGAGAAAATGATAGAATTAATAAAGATGGTATAATTTGAGCTTAATCCACATAGATTATATCAGATGGCTAAAATTACGGAGAGAAAATGACAGAATTAATAAAATTAATACAACTCGGCCTTAATCCAAAAATTTTACTCTTTTTCTTTTCGGGAAACGATAGAATTTAGGCTCACTCATATACTAATAATATAATAGGTTAATATGTAAATTTGCTATTATAAAATTAAAATTTGTCATTATATTTTATTTTTTATTGATATTTTTCATTGTTCTAGTAAGGTAAGGATAATTTTATCACTATATTTCAACTTTATATTAAATTTTGTTGCTTCATTTTTATTTGATTGAATTTTTCCAC
>CM025152.1:15527199-15542871 GCA_013467495.1 Gossypium gossypioides
AATTTAGTTGATAAATCAAATAAAAATAAAATAAAATAATAACACAATAATGATTGCAAAATAAAATTATGGAAATTAAATCAAATCAGTGAATCAAATATATTAATGCTTAGCCTCAGCCTTGGTACACTCCGAAATCAAATCGATCCTTGAAAAATGAATTTTCCTTTCCAAATGATAAGTTGGTTATAGCGGTCAAGGACGCCTCAACCGTCAACTTTTCCTTGTGTAGTCGGTTCCGGTACAACCTGCAAATTGACCCTTGCCAATTTTCTAACCACGTAACACGTGCCCGTAATTTAAGATTTTAATAGCCTTGCGATCTAGAAAGCCCAACTCGAATTAACGGCCTCAACCACGTGGATCATTTAAATCCAACCACTACCTCCCTTGACGGAACCCAACTAGCTTTTTCCAATTCGACACGCCAATTTGTTCACGGGAACTCGAATACGGTAAATGACCGACCCGATTTTCCAACTATACGCCAATACAACTCCCATCCAATGTACACTTTGAGCTGAAATTGAATTAACTTTAAGGGACGATTGTAACTATCACATATACCGGGGAGATAGCAAATACTGTGTTGAAAGGTTTTTTAGTGCGGGTTCATATCTCACGATTTTTTTGTCAAAATGATAAATGGGCTAAAGCTAAAAAGAAATTAGTTGAGCATGAGATTAATCATGCTTTGTTGGTTTATGGGAAGGAATTTAATGGCAATGATGAAGGGTGGAAAGAAGAAAGGACTTAAGAAGCAATTGAACCAAAAATGTGAAGAAACAAAGAAAAGAAAATGAAATGGCAGAATGCTCACAATTTTTTGCTATAGACGTAGGAAAGAGATTAAAGAAAACAAATTATATTTTATTCAATCTCCAGTGTATTTTTTACAAGCTACCATACAAGGTATTTATATACATTCCGTATGCTAAACTTAGCCTGAATTATCTAACAACCAACCCACTAAAGTCAAATTTTATATCATATTTTTTTTTCTAAATCTAGTTTTTACAAATTCAAATAGAAAATCTGATCAGCCATAAATTTCGCAACATTTTCAATTTAACCCCCTTTTATTGCTTGTACTCCAATTTATCTCGTTTTTCTTGTTAACTCAAATTTTGATGCTCCAATTGCATACCTAATAAAATTAAACAAAAAATTACAGACTTGATAGCAAAAATTACAAAAATTGGGTGTGTTAAACATACAAATTCAGCTTGTTATTAAATCCCCCTACTTAGTTGATGCTTGTCCTCAAGCATGTTATGTATTCCCATACTAGAAACAATTTCACAACTTACTCTGAAATTAAGTCTCATCTCACAACCAAGCAAAATGCAAACAATTTAAGTGAAGCATGAATAAGCAGTTGCTAAATTTAACTAACAAGCATTTTTATAGAATTCTAACATTATGCAACAAAATCAACTATTTCACCAAATTAAAGCTTTAATAAAATTTGCAAAACGATCGTATATATATTTACTAGATTGGGACGTAGGCAAATCTTTTTACGCGAAATGAGATGACAACCCAAGCACCTCACCCTGATTACTCAATTCAGCTTATCCCAAACAGTTTTTTTAACATTAGCTCGATCAATGGAGTGTTTGCAAGTTTCGGTTCGTCACTTGAATCTTTTGATGTGAGATGAGATGACAACCAAAGCACCTCACCCCGGTTACTCAATTCAGTCGCATTCCCGAACTCTTCACTCATAACTAAGCTATCAGCAGAGTATGTATATAAATTTATTTATTAATATTATTTTTTGAGTATTTTTATTAGGCAAGTTTAAAAAGAAACTAACAATTTTAATGGAATGTTGACTTAGTCATAATATTTACAATTCTACAAATGACTTGTCAATCAAATTGAGTAGTAAGTAATTATTCATGAATCACATAATCATTCAAGTTAACTAAGCATGAGAATTGAAATTTCAAAGCAACTTAGGGAATAACTTCAATACAGGAATTAACACATGCAACGAAGAACGAGAAATAGCAAAGCATACGAACTCCCTACTTAGTCCATTTTGCCCTCAATGTGCAATAATAAATAAATAAAGTAGGGTCAAGTGTACTTCTCGTGTATGTTTTAATGAGGCAAAGGATGGTGGAAGTGACCGCTTTACAGTATGGTGAGGATGCTTAAGATGTTGGCTTCCATTGTTTCTAGGCAAGCCTCAATGTGGTTTAGTCTCTCTTCCATAGCGGAAGGGGGCTACTGCTCTTGCTCTGTAGGAGTCGAATCGTGTGTTTGTCAGAACACTCTATTGCTTCGAGCAGTTCATGTACCTAGGGGAACAAAATAAAACACAGTAGGGGTACCGACAAGCAAACTCATAGAATCTAGACAATATTCATCTAAAGGATCTATAGTATAAGCAAATGTGAGAGATGAAAAATTAATTCCGAATGGAAAAATGTTTGTGGCTAAATGTGTGATGTATGGGCTGAGTATGAGAGGTCGGTGGGCCCGAATTATAGCATGAAAAATATGTACAATCCAATATCCTAAGTTGACTCTATAACCGGAGTGTATGCACCACAAGAAAAATAATTTTGTCTAAGTTAAGAAAAATGAAGAATCTTTTCGACCCGAATAGTTAAAAGTAAGGAATCTATGAATATATCTTAGGGTCGATTCATGCACTGGTAAGTCTTTAGAGGTCTTAGAATTGTAAGTACGATGCAAAGAGTAAGTTAGATCTGAGTAAGCTGAGTTGGCATCAAAATCGCTAGGTATCTTGAGTAAAGTTGTATGGTACGAGTCGATTTGAACATCATCAAGGTCAGCAAAACTCATGGCTATGTTAAAATCCAAAATTGACATACTAAATGTATTACCAAGCAATTTAAATTGAATTATGTTTGGGGTTTCAATAGTCCTGGCAGCATTTATATCGAAACTAAATGTTTCATAAAATTTGTATACAAGCTCAAAAATGCAGCACAGTTAATATTCGCATATGACGTCCAACCAATAGCATCGAAATAATTAAACACATAATCACTCATATTAAGTGTATCAATGATAAAGAGAAAGATATACTTACAGATCAGGATAGGACAATTTTGAATTTCCTCGTATCTCGTACAGTGTTCTGGGGTCGTGGAATTCAAAAATCCCCATAGCCTTATTTCTTGCAATATTGTGTAGGTACGCCCCCGTTGGCCGTGCCTATTATCTCTTAGAGGTTGGTACTCCTCTTCGGCTAGGCTATTTGGAAAACTCGACATATTAGCAGCCTCAATACTACTATTTAAGGTTTATTCTGGCTATCCTCTCTACTGGTGTGGTGGTTATTGTCTAGAACGTGCCGTGAATGACCTTGTTTGGCATGAAGGCGGTTGTTCGTTTCGATTCGATGGTTTTATACCATGGTAATTGAAGGTGTTGGTTCCGTCCAAATGATCTGTCGAATATGTAAGCAACGGAAAAATAAGTGGGGGTCTTGAACGTTATACCTTATGCTATCAGAAGTGTCCAAACGGACTTATAAGTCATTTACCTCGACTAATGTCGAACTTCTTCGATGGCGATGTCGACTCGGTCCAGCAACTTATATTGGCAGTAGTGGAAACGGTTCTGAATCTTTGTCACTGATGTCGATGACGGGCAGTGTTGTAAAATAATTGTGACCCCGATTAAGAGAAGTCAGGAATTTGTCAGCTCCCTACTTTCTAGTACGAACCATGGTTTGTGTTGGCTTTGAGGAATGAATGACAACATCTGTCATGGTTGCTCACGGTAATGGTTGGCGACGATGGTTCACGATAGTGGAGATCGGCATTTGAGAAGTGGTGTAAAGTGTTGCGATGGTGTTCGAAAGGTTGTGGTGGGGATTTTAAAAATAGTGGCATTTATGGGATGTGGTATGATGGTCGTTGGGCTTTGAAAAAGTGGTGATTTTATGGGTGAAGGTTCAGTAGTGGAGAGATGTGAATAGCGACAGTGCACGGCAAAAGGGAGGGGTAAACGATGGTGGAGAAAAAAAAGAAAAACGTGCGATAGTGTTTCTCCAATCAGTGGTGTTTTAGCGCGGTGGTGCGTGCCAAAGACAAAGTAAGACTAATCAGCGGTCGATTGTTGTAGCAGCGATGTGGAAAGGTAAGGTTTTTAGGGTTTTGTTTTAGAGAAGATAGGGGAAGAAGAAGAAGAGAAAGGGAAAAAGATAAGAGAAAAATAGGGGGTTTGAATCGTTTGGGCTTTTTTTTAATAATACCCGGTTTGGGTTATATTTTGGGGTCCTTTTCTATTTTTCTTTGGGCCATATTTGGCCATTTGGCCCCTTTTTTTTGTTTGGTCTAATTGGGTTTGGGATCGTTCTTTTTTTTTCCCCTTTTTAGGCTTAGTTTGAGTTTTGGATTTTTTTTATTTGGGTTTGATTTTTTTTATATTTGGGTTGACTTTGTGAAGAAAAATAACAGCACTAAGCGTGGTGTGATGTGGCACACCACGATTGGAATCCAATTTTCAAAAAAAATGACAACCTCTACCAACGTTCCTGGAAAATAACATGTTAAAATAGATTAAATAATAATCTTGTTTTTATTTATTTTATTTTCAACCTAAATTAAACTGAATTCAAAATTAAATAAATTAAAATAAATATAGGTTGCCTCTCAAAAAGTCTTTTGTTTAACTTCGTTATCTCGATGACCTGAAATTTTATTCGTATAGCTCCTCAAGAATTAATTCTTCCACCACGTACACTTGGAAAATCTCGTAAAAAGGTTTTAACCTTTGTCCATTGACCTTGAAACATTTTTTAGATTCCTCGCTCTTAATTTCAACTACACCATGAGAAAAAAATTGAGTAATAACAAAAAGACCAAACCATTTGGTTCGAAGTTTACCTGCAAAAATCCTTAGTGTAAGGTCGTAAAGTAATAATTTCTAACCAACTAAAAATTGTTTGAGGGATATTTTCTGGTCATGGAATGCCTTGGTTTAATCTTTATAGATTTGGGCATTTTCATATGCGTCACGACGGATTTCTTTGAGCTTTTGAATGTTTAATTTCCGATAATCTCCTTTGACGTCCAACTCTACGTTGTATTGTATAATAGGCCAAAATACCTTGTGTTCCAACTCTACTGAAAGGTGACAAGGTTTACCGAATACGAGTCAGTAAGGGGATATGTCTATAGGTCCCCTGTAAGTCGTACGGTATGCCCACAATGCATCGTTTAGTCATAGGCTCTAGTTATTCCAATCCGATTTCACGGTCTTCTCCAGAATTGACTTTATTTCACAGTTCAAAACTTTCGCTTGATCGTTTGTTTGTGGGTGATAAGTAGTGGCCACGCATTGTGTTACCCCATACTTTTTCAATAGTGCATCGATTATCTTGTTGCAGAAATGTGTTCCTCGATTGCTGATCAAAGCTCTCAGTGTGCCAAACCTAGAAAAAATAGAGTTTTTTTTAGAAATTCCACTATAGTTATAGCATCATCATGACGGGTAGCTTTAGCTTCTACCCAGTTATACACGTAATCTACGCGAGAAAAATATAAACATTACTAAATGATGAAATAAATGGACCCATAAAATCAATGCCCCATACATAAAAAATTTCGCATACATATATAGGTGTGAAGGGCATTTAATTCATTCGACTTAAATTACCCACCTTCTGACATCTTTCACAAGCCTTACAGAATAAGTAAACATCACGAAAAATGTGTGGCCAAAATAATCCACACTCAAGCACCTTATGTACAGTACATTTTGGGCCAAAATTTCCCCTACAAGCATAAGAATGACAAAAGCTTAAAATAGATTGTACATCAATTTCTGTGATACAGCGTCGGATTACCTGATTGGAACAATGTTTCCATAGGTAGGGTTTGCCCCCAATATGGTACCGCGAATGTCGTTTGATTTTAGTTTTTTCAAAGCGTGATAAGTTAGAAGAGATAATACTTATAGCAAGGTAATTTACCGTATCTGTGTACCATTGGTAAATTGTTTGTGCTGAAAGTAGATTCTCATCCGGAAAATCATCCTTCAGAGGCTTTTAGACTTTTGAGAGCGGTAATCGACTCAAGTGATTCGCTACTAAGTTCTCGCACCCTTTCTTGTCTTTAATTTCGAGGTTGAATTCTTGTAAAGGCAGAATCCATCTAATCAACCTTGATTTCACCTCCTTCTTTCTAATCAAATATTTTAAAGCTACATGGTCAGAGAAAACAATGATTTTAGTGTCTAACAAATATGATCTAATTTTTTTCCAAAGCAAAAACAATAGCTAATAATTATTTTTTAGTAGTTGAATAGTTGCTTTGGGTGACATCTAATGTTTTAGAGGCGTAAGAGATGATGTGAGGTTCCTTCCCAATTCTTTGCTCAATGATGGCTCTCACACTATGATCACTTGTATTGCATATAAGCTAGAAAGGATAGTCATAATTCGATGGCTGCATTATGGGAGTTGAAACAAACTCATGCTTGAGAGTGTCGAATGCGTCTTTACATGGTTGATCAAATTCGAACTCTTTGTCTTTTTACAAGAGGTTATAGAGTGGTCACGAAATCTTTGAAAAATCCTTTATAAAGCGTCTGTAAAAACCTGCATGGCCAAGAAAAGAGTGAAATTTTGTCACAGTTGTGGGGTACGAAAGTGAGTTAATAACATCAGTTTTGGCCTTATCAACTGCGATCCCTTCAGTGGAGATAATATGTCCTAAAATTAATCCATTTTCAACCATAAAATGACATTTTTCATAATTTAGAATGAGATTAAATTCTAGGTATCTTTTCACAATCTTAGTGAGATTTGACAGACATTCATCGAAAGAATTACCACACATTGTGAAATCATCCATAAATACCTCTATATTTTTTCGATGTAGTTGGAAAATATGCTTACCATACACCTCTGAAATGTGGCTGGCGCATTGCAAAGTCTAAATAACATCCGTCTATAAGCGAATGTGCCAAAGGGACAAGTAAATGTTATCTTTTCTTGCTCTTCCGGTGCTACTAGAATCTAAAAAAAAACCTAAATAACCATTTAGACAGTAATAGTGAGATTTACCAACTAAGTGTTCAAGCATTTGGTCAATCAAAGGAAGTGGAAAATGGTCTTTTCGAGTTAAAGAATTCAACTTCCTATAATATATGCAGACTCTCCATCCGTTTTGGACCCAAGTGGGAACTAATTCCCCTATTGAATTTTTAATTACAGTCAAACAGGTTTTCTTAGGTACTAGATGAATCGGGCTAACCCAGTTACTATCAAAAATTAGATAAATCATCTCGACATCTAGTAACTTCTAAATTTCCTTTTTTACGACCTCCATCATTGGTAGATTGAGACTTCTTTGAGCTTCTTTTTTTCTATCGGAATCTTGTGCATACAAGTTGAAATACTTAAACCTTTAATATTGGTAATCGTCCATTCGATTGCCCCTTTGTAGTCCCTCAAAACTCGAACTAAGTTCTCTTCCAGTCTCGAAAGTTTATTGAAAACTATCACTGGTAAAGTGTTCCCATCACCCAATAAGGCATACTTTAAATGTTCCAGTAACGGTTTGAGTTCCAATTCCAGAGCCTGCAAAATAGAAGGTAAAAATTTAGTTTTAGGATGAGGCAATTCAAAATTTTTACCTTGACTTCTAGGAAATTGTGGAGCTTCTATAAGAATAATTGTTTCATGAATTGGCTTTTCAAACGTCATTAATTCCTCTAGTTTATCCATAGTATCGAGGTCTATACTCCTACAAAGTGTAGTTTATAACTCATCTTCTTTATAATATTCAAAATGTATCTTTGTTAGTGGTTCAATAATATTGATACTAGAGACATTCGACATTGTACTGGGTCGACCCATCGCCTCATAAACATTAAATTTGACCACTTCACTGTCGAACTCCATAGTGAGTTTTCCACTTAGAACATCAATTTTCATACATGTAGTGCTTAAAAACGTACTCCCGAGTAGAATATTGGAAGAATTTTTTGAGTTGTCATCCTCTATGTCGGTGATGTAAAAATCTGTAGGAAAAATTAATCCATTTACCTTGACGAGGACATCTTCCAACACCCCTTTTGAATACACAACTGACCTATCTGCCAATTGAATAATCACCCCCGTTTCTTTCAAAGGATCTATGTTTAGTAATTTAAAATAGATAAAGTCATAACGTTAATAGATGTACCTAAATCTCACATGGCTTTCTTTATGCCAACATTACCTATTTTACAAGATATAGAAAATATACATTAGTCCTTACACTTGGGCAAGATTTTCCTTTGTAAAACTACGAATACGTTTTCTCCTACATTTACCTTTTCATTACCAGTGAGCTTCTTTTTGCCAGTGCACAATTCCTTCAAGAATTTTGCATATCATGAAATTTGTTTAATCGTATCGAGTAAAGGGATGTTAATTTCTACCTTCCGGGATGTCTCTACAATTTCTTTCTCTTCTAGCTCCTTCTTACGTTGGGTGAGCCTTCCAGGAAATGGGGGTGATACCATGAATGGTTTCTACAGCGTCGACTCCATTGTAGCCACTGGATCATGTTTCTATACTTCCCGTCTAGCGTCGTAGGCACGACTCGTGCTAGGTACAGCTTTCAAAATCTTTCCACCTCTTAAGGCCATAGAACTTGTATTTTTTCGTAGATTCGACTCTATTTGATACGGTACTTTTCCTTGTGACTCCAATTGACTGACTGTAAGCGCAAGCTTACTCATCTATTTATATAGCTCTTGAAGATGTGTTTCCGTCTTTTGTTGGAATTTTTCAGTACTATCAGCTAACCTCTCCACTATGGTTTCAAGGGATGACTTTGGGGGTTGAAATTGTTGAGACAAATATGGCCTTACCTGGTACGATTGGTTGTATTGAGGATTTGATCCGTAGCTCAAATTTGGGTAATCCCTTCATCTCCTATTGTAAGTATTTGAATAGGGATCATAACGCCTTTGGGGTGGCCTTAGAAAGTTCCCTACAACATCAACTTAAGCCATCCTATCCTCTTACAAGATGGGACACGAGTCTGTGGGATGATTAGGCATGGCATAAATCTCGCACAATCAAGCTGGGTTCATTTTTCCTGCAAGTAAATTTTGAACTACATTAGTTTGCTTTTCAATTTTATCTTCTAAGGTTAGAGTACTTAACTCATTAACTTGTCTCATAGGTTCTATAGTTGGTCGAAATTGTTGGAAATTCACAACCATCGTCGAGATTAGTTCCCTTATTCTTTAGGAAGTCATGTTAACAAGTGCCCCTTCACTAGCAACATCAATCATCTTCAAATCCATATGGAGTAACCCCTCATAGAAATATTGAAGAAGTGATTGTTCAGATAGGCCATGTTGTGGGCAAATTGCATACAACTTCTTGTACCGCTTCCAGTAGTCATAGAGTGATCCGACCTCCTTTTGTCAAATTCTGAAAATATCACTCATTAATTTGGCTGCCTAAGCTACTGGAAAGAACCTGTTAAAAAACTAACGAGATATGTCAGACCATGTATTAATAGATCTTGGAGGTAAATAAAATAACCATTCTCTAGTAGATCGACTAACGAAAAAGGAAAAGTTCGAAGTTTAATTTGATTATCGATTACTTCTTGTGGTTTCATGTTTAGGCAAACCATGTGGAACTCCTTAAAATGAGTGTGGGGGTTCTCGTTTTTCAAATCGCGAAAAGTGGACAATATATAAATTAAGCCCAACTTTAATTCAAATGGTGTTCCTCCCATTGGATAAGTTATGCATAGTAGTTGTTGCTCATCCGGTGCCGCAGTGAGCTGACAAATGGTTTGATTCTCCATTTCTTTTGGTTCACTGAGTGTATCGTCCATTGCTTTCATGTAAGACAATGTTTCGTATTCAGCCTCTCTCACTTGCGGTTGTTTTTCACGTCGAATAGCTTCTCTTCGTAGTGTTCAAGCTAATTTTTTGATTTTTGGTTCAAACTCTAAGCTTTCTGATTCTAATCTGTTCATAAGTAAAATAATTGAAAATTAGAATAATTTTCAATCCTAAGCAACAATGGCAAAATTTAGTGGGTGCCGAAACCACTTAATATAATTTCCTACACTCTAACTTAATTAAATAATAGTATAGAGTAGTAGGGTCGATCCCATAGGGATTGAGATTCTTAATTTTCCCATTTACGTGACCAGATTTCTAAGTCTAGGTAGCTATTGTGCCTACGACTTGTATGTGCAGAGCTATAAAATAACTAAAATAGGGGAATTTAGTTGATAAAGAAAATAAAAATAAACAAATATAAAATAAAATAATAACACAATTATGATTGTAAAATAAAATTATGGAAATTAAATCAAATCGGTGAATCAAATATATTAATACTTAGCATTAGCCTTGGTACACTCCAAAATCGAATTGATCCTTGAAAAATTGATTTTCCCTTCCAAATGATAAGTTGGTTATAGCGGTCAAGGATGCCTCAACCGCTAACTTTTCCTTGTGTAGTCGGATCTGGTACGACTTGCAAACTGATCCTTGCCGATTTTCTAACCATGTAACACGTGCCCATAATTTAAGATTTTGACAACCTTGCGATCTAGAAAGCCAACTCGAATTAACGACCTCAATCATGTGGGTCTTTTAAATCTGATCACTACCTCCTTTAATGGAACCCAACTAGCTTTTTCCAATTCGACACACCAATTTGTTCGCGAGAACTCGAATACGATATGCGACCAACCCAATTTCCCAACTGTTCGCCAATACAACTCCCACTCAACGTGCACTTTGAGTTGAAATTGAATCAACTTTAAGGGACGATTGTGATTATCCTATATACCGAAGAGATAGTGAATACCGTGTTAAAAGGTTTTTTAGTGTTAGTTCATATCTCACGATTTTTTTTGTCAAAATGATAATTGGGCTAAAGCTAAAAGGAAATTAGTTGAGCATGAGATTAATCATGCTTTGCTGGTTTATGAGAAGGAACTTAATGGTAATAATGAATGGTAGAAATGAGAAAGGACTTAGGAAGCAATTGAACCAAAAATGTGAAGAAACAAGGAAAAGAAAATGAAATGGCAGAATGCTCACAATTTTTTGCTACAGACGTAAGAAAGAGATTAGAGAAAACAAATTATATTTCATTCAATCTCCAGTGTATTTTTTTAAACCACCATACAAGGTATTCATATGCATTCCATATGCTAAACTTAGCCTGATTCATCTAACAACCAACCCACTAAAATCAGATTTTATATTAGATTTTTTTTCTAAATCTAGCTTTTACAAAGTCAAATAGAAAATCTGATCAGCTATAAATTTCACAATATTTTCAATTTGGCTCCCTATTATTGTTTATTCTCCAATTTAATCCGATTCGCTTGTTAACTCGAAATTTGATAGTCCAACTGCGTACCTAATAAAATTAAACAAAAAATTACAGACTCAGTAGCAAAAATTACCAAAATTGGGTGCGTTAAAGATACAAATTCAACTTGTTATCAATGTCTTCTGAATTTAGTCAATAAGAAGTCTCAAGCATTAGTTGTTTCTTGTTCAACAATTGCAATAGCTATTGATAAGATTTTTCGATTATTGTCTTGTGTAACAACTAACAACAAGTGATACGCATATCTCCCGTACATGAATGTGTTGTCAATTTGGACTAATGGTTTACAGTACCAAAATGCTTCAATGCATGGCTTGAATGTCCAAAAAAGGCGATGGAAAATTCTTCTCCATTAGACCATTCGATTTCCATGATATGTAGGTTTCGTTTGCATATCGATGACGGTACCTGGGACATACTAATTCAATACCTTCAACCATTGCCACAAATCATTATATGATTTATCTCACCCGTTATGCATATTTTTCATTGCCTTTTGTTTTGTAACCCATGCCTTGTAGTAGGACATGGTGTAATCGTACTCACTATGGATATTAGTAATCAAAATCGGAACAAGAATCCTATATTCACTTTCACCATAGGTAAGACAATGTCAAAGATAAGGTCAGAATCTAATTTCGGATTGCAATGTTAGATATGCGGTCAGAATCCAATTTCAGATGATCCTTTGATATACCTACAACAACACATGTATGTGGAGCATCATATTTCTTAATTGTCTAAAACTCTGTCTTCTTTCTCATAAATGCGATAATTTTTCATGGACATTTATTGTCACGTATTGCACACTTCGTCTCATATTTTTCTGCTCAAGATTTTGTAACCTGGAAGTTGACCCCATATTTTATGCTATACCGCTTCACTACAACAACAACATCTTTAGAGGAAAACTCCATTCCAACTTGTAAATCACTGAAATTTGTAGAAGAACTTGTATGACCCAGTCTTCTATGAGGAAGTTCTAGAAATTTTAACCTATCTTCAGCATCAATGTCGACATTAAGCATATGGGGTGGAGGATCATATGTTGTAAAATCTGGTTGGGTTCCTCTAGTATTGTTTGGACCTTCACTGTTAGAACCACTCCCTTCTAGTTCAGTAGGATTGATCTCTGGTTTAGAAAATAATGCAATTTCTAAACCATTCGACCCTAACTCCCGAATTGGATCATCATTGGTTTCAACTTCCTCTTCGTTATCAACCCTAGTTGTGATTTTATGTCCAGGGTTGAATGTCTCTTTGCCGGTACAAGTTGTATGGGGAACATCATCTGTTCTCATAAACCATATGTTAAAACCAATATTACTTACGGATTTCCCACCCATGTAACTTGATGGCATACATGCATAAATGTTTCCAGTATAGAGAATCGGTGTTTCGAAGTTGAAATCAAAAGCACTCATAGAAAATCGTGTTGGGGTCTCCATGTTCAGGTTACCAACTAATCTCGATTGTTTGCCAAAGTTGAAATCGAGGGCTGAAATCGAGGAATGCCTTCCCATTGATAATTCTGGCATTCCCTGGTCGAGCTTTGTAACAACGTCATAAAACCACCGCACAACCGTATGGTTGGACTTTCTACTTCCTATTCTCAAAGCAAATCAATTGGAACTGTTATCGAACTCGAACCACCTTCCTCGACATCGACAAAGAAGGTATATAACTCTAGTATAGCATTTCCAATAGAGCAACGCGTATCGAGCATTAACTCGACATCCATGTCACGTTTAAGCTCAAATGCGTCATATCTAACAAGGTTTATTGACGTTAGAAATCTATATTTCATGCTTGAAATTCTCCTCCAGCTTGAAGTCAAGACTTTCATTCTAATTCTTGACCGAAGCTCATTCAATTTGATGTTTCGATTGAAAGCCAATTCTATAGATTGGGTTGATACAAAAATGACAAAAATTCTGGTGTCACAAATTTGATCGTCATAATAAACAATGTGCGTTTTCACCCTCTCTCCTGCCACGTCACCTGAAAACGCTTTACGCAAGAAGTGTTTTTGCCACCTATCTCAAAATTGAGCTATTTCCCTAATTTCCAAATAAAACGACCTAAAACCTTACTTTTTTTTTTAAACAGGCATACATACTTAATTTTGCCTTCTAGTACAATATTAATACTACTATGTTGTAGTAGGACTAAAATTTTGCAAATAAATGGGGTTGATTCCAATATAGTGCACTTAGTCGCCAAAAGTCAATAAATGATTATGTGCAAATATTTTACATATAAAAAATATTAATTAATTAAATATATTTTTAATTTAAATACAATAAATTCGTACTATAAGTACTAATTTACACTATTATTAATTAAAAGCATATGAATTATTTTATATGTTAAATTATTTTAATTTATTTATTAAATAACTTATTATTAAATTCAAAATTTGACAGATTTTGATGGCTCTTAAGATTATAATTAATTTATACATTAAAATTAGTAAATATATATAATACTGATCTCGATCGAGTACATTGTCATATTTGCAATGAACCAGTTCGATCATCCTTTAATTACAAACAAACATCTGACACAAAGGAGATTTCTATCAAATGGATTTATTTCTATAATTATATATATGTTTATTTGAAGAAAATATAAAACTGTGGAAATATTGGCATCTTCCATGAATATGCTTTCCTTTGCTTGTTTTGGTACAGTTTGAAATAATCTTTGTGTGTTCTTTTTCTTTAAGAAATTAACTTATTAATTGAGTAAGACACCTGTTAGCTTCAATTTATAAAGGAAATAAATTGACCATTGGATCTGGCATTGTTTCTCCTTTACTTCAATTGTGTTGGTTTTTTGGAAATAAAATCTGGAGTTGCGTATAGAGACAAATCAAGCTTGGTTTTCAAGTGGATATGCTCGGAATAGAATCAAACCTTGGATTGCCTTGTTGGATAACATGTGCAATTTGATTTCAAGTGGATAATCATGTCTCATTTTTTTTATAAAAAATTATATTAATCCTGTGAGGTTTATGCCAAATCATATATTAAGGTCAAATCCATGCATGGATTGATAAACTTTAAGGCTTAAGCCTTAGCTCAGCCCACTTTTTGGTCCAAAACCAAGAAGACTTGGAGCTTATGCCTGGAAATTTATGATCGAAAACAGTGATGTTCCATTGCTTATCTCACGTGGAACTCATTTCGGATTTATAAATTACATTTACTTTTTAAAAGGAAATTCGTTAATTTATTCTGAGACTATATATTTTGAGAAAGAAACAATAAAGGCTTCAACCTTATAATTAAATGAAGGTTATGGTATATTGACAATTGACTCTGTCACAACTCAAGCACAATAATTTTGAAGTGATTACAAGCACTTAATATGGTAAAGAAATTAGCCCAGGAAGAGCCAAAGCGGCAAGAAAAAATCAACAAAAGAATCTGGCATCCACCAAATTGGATAAGACAACGACAAAACCATCCCTAAAATCATTTGCAAAAGCAAGACTAAATGCATGAGTAAGACTAAAAAATGTGCAACAGGAATAGACAAAAGTTTCTAAAAGTGAAGATTTATTAAATAATGGAAAACAAAAAAAAATATAAAATTTAAGACAACACAAACTCAAACCGACTCGTGAAATCATTTGTCACTCTAAAATACACTCAAAATAGAAATAGATTAAGACACTAATGAAGAGCTACTCATTTTTCGAATGAAATTATTGGTGACCAGTGGAGTTTCAGTGACGATAACCATTTATATTTCTCTTATAATTTTTAATATTTCCTCATTTTTTTGATATTTCCTCATTATTTTTGGTACACCCTTATAATATTTTGATACTCCTCATAATTTTTGTTATGGTCTCAGAATTTTTGGTACACATTCCAAATGAGAATGTGGAAGTTGGAACGAGAAATATAATCTTGAAGTAAAAAAAAATATTATTTTTGAATATTAATAAACTTCATTGGTATTTTCTAGATGGATAAAAAATTGTAACATTTAAATTATTATTTTTTCATGCTATTGTTTGGTACGGAATTTTTCTTTATATGTAATGATAAGTTTTAAAAATATGATAAATTAAATAAATGAAACAATTTTAATAAGACGAACCAATTTTTTTTTTGTCTTTTTTCTTTTTGTACTCTTTCATTTTTTTGTATTTCCTCGTAAATTTTAGTATCCCCTCAAATATTTTAGTATTTTCTCATAATTTTTAGTATTTCATTATATTTTTTGTGTTCCCTCAAAATTTTTGGTAGAGCCTTAGAAATTTTTGCACTTCTCATATTTTTTTGTATTCCCTCATA
>CM025152.1:15585314-15595933 GCA_013467495.1 Gossypium gossypioides
AGATTGCTTCTAAAGGATTCAAATTAGGATAAATTTAAAATAAAGCTTAAAAATATTATTTGTTTTCAACTTTTTTTCATCTTTCGAAAACATTTATATAAAAAATAATGAAAACATATTTTTTATTTTTTTTTAATTTTTTTTCAAAATTTTTAACTTACGTTTCTTTCCTAAAACCAAACACAACCTTAAATTGATTTGAGATTTCATGGGCCAAATTCTAATTCTAAATCTAAATATTCGACTTTTTTTACCTTATTTTTATTATTTCTAAAGAAAAGAAGAAACATTAACAAAGTAATTAACAGCTACACATCTTTAATCATGATATGATGCTTTTGGATCTTTATAGGCAATTTCTTGTAATGTTTCACTAAAGTTCGAGGATTCATGACTTTCGAATTTCGATGAATCGTTGTACTAGCGAATTGTAAAAAAGCAAGGTTAATTGAAACCATTACTGAAAACCAAGGTTAATTGAAACCATTACTGCTTTCGGTAATAATTGTCTAAACCACTCCTGTTTAAGGTGTATTAGAACCTATTGTGAAGTCAGTTGATAATTAGTTTGAATAGTTAGCTTTATTGTTAATATAGTTAGTCTATTAGCAAATAATGTATAAAAGGTCAATAAGTTTGTAATTATGGTTTAAGACACTTACTATATTTACTGATATCACAGACTATTTTTCTTCATTCATGATTAGTTTTTCATCATGGTATCAAAGCTCCGGCGATTGCTAACTTTCTGGTCACCAAAGTCCGGTCACAAAGTTTGCTTGGTTTGTTGATTCGTTGTTACTTCATTTTGGGTTATGAAGGTTGAAAGCTAAGTCTTTTTTTCTTGTTTTTCTGTGGCCCAATTACATTTAAAGGTGGGCATGGTCCAATTTGTATGGTCCAGTTGGTAATTTAGGGCATTTTTTGCTTGTGGGGGTTTTCTCTTGTTTGCATTGTTCTTGATCGACAAACTTCTCTGTTTCAATACTAGTTGGTTTGCAATCATGGTGAATCCTTCTGATTTGGTTATTGATTTTAATCACCCTCTTTACTTGCGTTCGTCGAATACTCCAGCTGCCTTGCTGCTATCTCATTAGTTGCTTGGAGTTGACAATTACAATGTCTGGAGTCGGTCAATGAAGATTGCGTTGTTAGCCAAAAAAATATTGGGGTTTGTGGATGGTACTTGTTCTAAAGAGTCGTTACCAGATGAGTTGGGATATCAATGGGAGCAGTGTAATGTTGTTGTATTATCTTGGATTCTAAATACAGTTAGTAGGGAGCTCTCAGCAAGAATCATTTTTGCCTCTAGCGTAGTAGCCGTATGGAACGATCTTGGAGAATGTTTTCATAAGGCTGATGGCTCTAAGGTTTATTTTTTGCATCGAGAAATTAATTCGCATCTTTAAGGTACTAATTCTATATATGTGTACTTCACTAAGCTGAAACTGTTTTGGGATGAATACGATGCTCTTGTACCTTTTTCTTCTTGTGGTTGTGATTAGTCAAGGCAAAAAGTTGAACAAGTGTTGGAACATCGCCTATTTCAGTTTCTGGTGGGGTTGTGTGAGTCGTATAATGCGATGCGTAGTCAAATTTTGTTGATGAACCCATTACCAACTTTAAATCAAGCTTACTCCATGCTTGTACAAGAGGAATCTTAGAGGCAGCATAGTTCGAGTGTTGTAGGTTCAGATCCAGTTTCTTTACACTCAGCACATGTCATTCAAAAGAAGCGGTTTAATGGAACATGTGATCATTGCAAGATTAAAGGCATAAAAGAGAGAATTGTTATAGGATAATTGGCTACTCGGCTGATTTTAAGTTCACTAAAAAGAAGACAGATAATGTTTCAAGGTCTACGGTGAACAATGCTTCAGTCAATGATTCTGCTAGTAATGGTGAAGTGGTTCATGATGTTGGTATTATGCCTGGTCTACAAGCGCCTGTGGTTACTCAAACACAATATCAGAAAATCTTAAGCTTGTTGAACAATGAGCCTACTATCGAAGTTGTTGAAAGCTTAGCAAGTATGGTCGATGTGTCTAACAATTGGGTTATAGATAGTGGAGCTACTGACCACATGTTATTTGATTTCCAATTCTTAGAATTTCCTATTGCATGTATATCGAATTCTCCTTGTGTTTAACTTCTGAATGGTTCCTCTGTTTCGGTTACCCACATTGGCACTTGCACTATTCAACCTGACCTTAAGCTTACCAAAGTTCTTTATGTTTCGAATTTCAATTATAACATTCTCTCCATTTCTAAACTTGCTAATGATCTCCAATGTTTTGTTTCATTTTATCCTAAATTTTTGTCTTATTCAGGACCTCTTAAGTGGAAAGATAATGGGGATTGGTAAGGAGAAAGGTGGTCTTTATATCCTGCAACCCTCTCGACAGACTAACGTGGTTGTAACTCCACCTATTACATCTCTTTTAGCAAATGTTGAACAATCTTTCCTTTAGCATGCTAGACTTGGCCATGCTTCTATTTCAAGATTGAATAAGGTGCTTAATCTTCCCTGCACAGTTTCGAATAATGATAGTATCCAACAGTGTCTAGTGTGCCCCCTTGCTAAATAAACTAGATTATCATTTCCCATAAGTACAACTCGTGTTGATGCTATTTTTTCTCTTATTCACATAGATTTGTTGAGGGGGACTATTGAATTTCTACTCATAGTGGTCATAGGTATTTTTTAACTATTGTTGATGATTACTCGAGAATGACATGGGTGTATTTGTTGCAATCCAAAAGTGATGCTCTTGTATCCTTAAACAATTCTTCGCCTTGATCAAGAATCAATCTTCCATCAGCATCAAATATGTTCGTAGTGATAATGGATATGAATTTTTTTTTAAATGAGTGCCATGAATAGTTTAGTATGATGGGAATTGTGCATCAAAGCTCATGTGCTTATACTTCTCAACAAAATGGGGTTGCCATGCATAAGCATCGACATTTTTTTGAAGTTGCTAGATCTCTCAAATTTCAGTCTAATATGCCTAGTAAATTTTGGGGTGAATGTGTCTTAACTGCTTGTTTTTTTATCAATCGCCTACCTACTCCTCTTTTGCATTGGAATAGTCCTTTTGAAGTCTTATATCGTAAACCTCTTGGTCTTTCTCATATGCGTGTGTTTGGATGTCTTTGCTATGCTACCACACCTAATTATCAAGATAAATTTTCTCCAAAGGCTATTCCTTCTGTCTTTATGGGATATTCCAATGCTTAAAAAGGTTGTCTGTTATTCACTCTTGAAACTAAAAGTTTTTTTATTAATCGAGACGTTATATTTCACAAGACTGTGTTTCCTTTTACATTTCCCAAAAAAGATTTTTGTTTTCCCCTACAACTAATAGCTTTCATTTCCTTGATCTTGAGCCCATGCCTTCCATTCCTATACTTCCCACATCATCCGTTTTACTAGTAGCCTTTACCTCACCAATCCTACCACCTGATAATATTTCACCAAGTCAGTCTTGTACTTTTTCTGAGCCATCATTTTCCCCGTTTGTTCAACCAACCTCTTCCACTTCAATCCCCTTACGATGCACTACACATTCTATCAAGCAACCCGCATGGATGAGGGATTATGTTTGCTCCAACCAATCTTACACTTCCTTTGTTTCAGGTACATACCATATTTCTCATGTGTATTCTGCTTTGCATTTACCTGTTTATACTCAATCATTTGTAGCCCATATTTCTTCCATGACTAAACCCCAAACATATACCGAGGCTATCTCAGATCCAAGATGGGTTAATGCCATGCAACAAGAAATTTGTGCTTTGGAAGATAATGATACATGGGAGGTTGCTTCTTTACCATCTAGCGTGGTTTCTATAGGGTACAAATGGGTTTATAAGATCTAATACAATTTTGATGGTTCTGTTGAGCGATTTAAAGCTTGGGTGGTGGGGAAAGGATACAACCAGCATGCTGGTATTGATTTTTAGGAATCTTTTTCTCCTGTGGTCAAGCATGTTACTGTTAGGACAGTCATTAGTCTGGCTACCATGAATGACTGGTCTCTTTTCCAAATGGATGTCTACAATTCTTTCTTGCAAGGTAATCTGCATGAAGAGGTTTATATGGATATCCCAAAAGGTTTTCGCAAACAGGGGGAGCACAAGGTGTGTCATTTTCTCAAATCATTGTACGGGTTGAAGCAAGCTTCTCGACAATGTAATTTGAAGCTTACTGAGGCATTGTTGTAAGGAGGTTACACACAAAGCAGACATGACTATTCTTTATTTTCAAAAAGGCAGGGAGGTAACGTAGTCATACTACTTGTCTATGTTAATGATCTATTAATCACAGGAAGTGACATTGGTATGATCAATGAGCTTAAAACGGTTCTATACCAGAACTTTAAGATGAATGACTTGGGTGCACTACAATTTTTTCTTGGTATAGAGGTTAGGAGGTCAAGTAAAGGTATTGTGTTAAGCCAAAGGAAGTATGCATTGGAGTTGATAACCGATGTTCGATTAGGAGAAGCAAAACCAACAAGTACACCTCTTGAACAAAATCAAAAACTTACTTCAATTGAATATGACGAAACTATACAACCAACTGTGAATGGTGATGAGCTGGTTTTAGATATTGCAGTATATCAACGACTTCTCAGAAGATTGCTCTATTTGACCAACATACAACCAGACATATCCTTTGCGGTTCAACACTTAAGCTAATTCATGCATAGACCAAAGAAATCTCATTTAGAAGCTATTTTTCGAGTAGTTCGATATATAAAGAAAAATCTTGGCCGAGGTATTCTGTTGAATACGTCTAATAGAAGTAAGGTCTCCTCTGGAATACACAAGCATATAATCCCTTGTTCTCCATAAATACTTAGGTATATGATTAACTGCTTGCCACTGCCTTAGTCTTGGATTCGTCTGATATTGACTTACCCCACTGCAAAACAGATATCTGGGCGTGTGAATAACTTAACATACATGAGACTTCCTACTGAAAAAGCATAATGAACCTTTCCCATTTTCTTGTTTTCTTCCACTGTCTTAGGACAGTCTTCTAATGAGAGATGAAATCTCGATATGGAGGGTTGATCTCCCTTCTTCGAATCGGTCATTGCATAACGCTCCAATATCTTGTCTATGTATGAAACTTAAGATACTGTTCTCACTTTATTCTTTCGATCCCTCAGGATTCAAATACCTAAAACAAAATTAGTTTATCTCAAGTCCTTTAAGCTAAACTGTTGGGTTAACCACAGTTTAACCGATGACAATGTCCCTACATCATTCCCAATAAGTAGAATATCATCGATATATAAAACAAGAAAGACCACCTTTCCATCCCCTAAACGCTTATAAACATAAGGTTCATATACGTTTTGCTCAAATCTAAAAGTCTTTATCACTTGATCGAATCTTAGATTCCATAAGCAGGACGCTTGCTTAAGTTTATATATAGATCTGAGTAGTTTGCAAACTTTATCCTCGTTTACTTTAGCTATATATCCGGTAGGTTGCATAATGTAGATGCTCTCTTCAAGACAATTGTTCAAAAATGTTATCTTGACATCCATTTTTTTGATCTCTTAATTGAGAGCCGTCACAATGGATAGTAATATACGAATTGACTTGAGCATGATAACTAGAGATAAGGTTTTTTCGTAATCGATACCTTCTTTCTAAGTATAAAATTTTTTTACAAGTCTGATATTATAAGTTTCCACTTTTCCATCCTCATTTCTTTTCCTCTTATAGATCCACTTACACCCTATGGGTCTTATCCCTTTCGTTAAGCCTACAAGTTCCTACACTGAATTGGAATATATAGAGTTCATCTCAGCTTTCATAGTTATTTCCCAAAGCTGGGAATCAACATTCTGCATTGTTTCGTCATATGTGAGTGGGTCATCATCTTTCTGTTCACCAAATTCAATGTTAAAAACACTTCCACAAGATTAGAAGAACTCAGGCCTATGAAAAACCCTTCCACTGCGACGAAGCTCCCTATGCTGTTGATCACTTACAGATCTACTATTAGGAGTTGGTTCTGGAACTATTTCCATAGGGTTTTGTATATTTCCTGAAAGCTCCTCGAGTACCTCTTTACTCCGAGGTTTGAAGTCATTCATATAACTTTATTCAATAAAAGTAGTATGAGTTGAGACTATAACAGTTTCCTCTTTCAGGTAATAAAACAAACCACCCTTTGTTCCTTTTGGATATCTTACAAACAAGCACAATTCTGTCCATGAGTCCAACTTCCTTTCATCTTTATCCAATATATGGGTCAGGTATCCCCAAATCCTAAAATGATTAAGATTCAGCTTCCTACCATGCCACAATTCATATGAGGTTTTTAATACTGCCTTAGTTGGCACATTATTCAAAATACAACAAGTTGTTTGTACAACGTATCATTAAAAAGAGATTGATAGCTTCGACTAACTTAATATCGAATGAATCATGTCTAACAACATTCGATTTCTTCTCTCCG
Source organism: Gossypium gossypioides (assembly GCA_013467495.1). Taxonomy (NCBI): domain Eukaryota; kingdom Viridiplantae; phylum Streptophyta; class Magnoliopsida; order Malvales; family Malvaceae; genus Gossypium; species Gossypium gossypioides. The sequence continues at coordinate 15,591,799 of CM025152.1, forward strand.
CCACAGCATTTTGTCATGAAATGCTCAATGCGATTAATTGGGATAGCATCTCATTCTCTATTAGGTACCTTAAGAACTCATCAGATAAATATTCTCCACCTCAATTAGACCAAAATGCCTTTATGGGTAAACCTAGTTGTTTCTCTTCTTTCACACGAAACTCTTTGAATTTATCAAAGGTTTCACTTTTGCGATGCATCAGGTATACATACTCATACATGGAATAGTCATCAATAAAGGTTACATAATACTCGTAACTGCCTTTTGTACTAACGCTCATTGGGTCACATACGTCAGTGTGCGCAATTTCTAAGGGTTTTTTGGCCCTCGTTCTTTTTGTATTAAAAGATCGCTTAGTGATCTTACCTTCCAAATAAGATTCACATTGTAGACGATCAACTTCTTTAAGTAAACTTAAGATGTCGTCTTTCATAAGTCTAGTGATTCTTTCTCGATTAATATGACCAAGTCTCAAATGCCAAAGTACGCCTCATTAGAGTGAGAAGTTTTAAGTCTTTTATTAGATATTTTAGTCTCAATTAGTATGTACATCTTTGGTTTGATAAAATAGAGATTATTTGACATTCATCCATTACAAATAAGATTAAATTTCTAAATATTGCAATTCTATTATTAAAAGTCATGATCTAGTCATCTTTATATAAACATGCAATAGAAATTAAGTTTCTTTTGAAACTTGGTACATATAAAACGTCTTTTAAATTAATCTTCCTAAAATTATCTAAATAAATATGTACCTCTCTCCCAGCTTCAGCTGCCACACTTGCCTCGATCCTAGTTCACAATGATAAGCTCTTATCTCTAAGATCTTTCATCTCATTAAACCCCTATAAAGAAACAAATACATGATTAGTAGCTCCTGAATCAATAACCTAGTGGTTTATTGAATCTTCCACTAAACAAGATTTTATCATCAAGAGTTCCATACATTTGCCTTTAGTATCTAGATATTCTTTTCACTCTTTATAGTTTGCCTTAAAGTGCTCTTTCTTGTTATAAAAAAAAACATTTTAACTTAGATAAGTCTTTTGGCTTTCTGGTTTTATTCCTTTCCACTTGTGGTGACCCATAGACCTTAGTTTTGCCTTTCCTAGCACACTTTCCCTTCCCTTTTGAGGAAAAAGTGACCACTATATTCACTTCTACTCTTTAGACCTGCTGACTGTCATTCAACATCAACTCATAGGATTGTAACTCCTTTATGAGTTGTGTAAACGTCAGGTTTTTATTTCCAATGTTATATGTGGCTTGAAAACCAGTAAAATCCTCGAACAAGCTTTTTGAACACAATCTCTATTTGGGTGTTTTAGTCCAAATTAGTCACATTGTCAACAGCCTCGGTAAAGAAGCCCATAAGAGTGATCATATGGTCTTTGATTGAAGTGTCTAGTTTTTATTTGGTATTCATTAAGCTAGTTATAGCAAACTATCGAACCAATGCAGCTTGGCCTCCGAACATGTCTTCTAGCTTATCTAAAACTTCTTTAGTGGTCTTACAGCTCTCTAGTTGCTTATACAGAGTGCTGGTCACGCTTTCCAGCATATAGCAACGAGTTATCTTATCAAACTCTTCATTGTGTTTTCTAGCCTCAGCTTGAGTGGTCGAAGTGCACTTAGTATCAATAAATGTTTTAAGTTTCTCACAACTCAAGACAATTATTAAGTTCATTTTCCATTCCTTATAGTTGTTTTCGTTCAATTTAATTTCAATGAGTATGTTCATAAAGGAGTTGGTTTCATTTTCGAACTAAAAATAAAAGCATTCATATATTAATATCTTTGAATTAAGAAAATGTTTGAAAACGTTTTGCAACATTACAATATGCATTAAGATGATGCAAGCATCTTACATTAAACCTTGAAAACATTTGTAAGTCGTTGCAACGATAATTCCCACACCTATTGAATCAAGCCACCGTGGGGTGATCATGATTAACAAGTAAGAACATGGATTTTCTTCCAATTAATACATGAACCTAATTCCTTAGGCATTCACACGTACTAATAATCATGTAATGTTTGGCCATCATTTTAACTTAAGTAGAGCTGCTTGGGGAGTTACTTAACTAGAAAATCTTGAGTGTATAACCATCAACTCAACACCTATCGTATCATGCACCACAAATGAGTTATCGTGGGATAATCTCATCGAGTAGCGTGCTTTGACTAGTTGTCCTCTTTTGAAGATAGAATTTTTTAACCTATTGCATTATAATGCCTACCATAATGACCAATCCAATTATCATTTGATCACAAGAGAATTCTTCTTACTTTTAAGAAATCTTCTTAGTGAAATCCACATAGCAATCCTACCATAAGGTAGTGCACTTGTCATACCATCATAAGAGACCATTGATGGAGGCCATAGGTCTTTTTTAGGGACATTCTCCCACTCAATATTTTAAAAAACATGCAAGGTTTTTATAATTTTTTGTTTCAATCATGTATGATCAATATATGCATGACAAGTACATGTGACATTCTTACCTAAACTATATGGCATGCTTATCTCATCTATGCATGACATGCTATGGCAATTTTATGATATTCACATCCAATTATTCACAAAAGTCAATCAAACAATTTTGATTCTCCATAGTTTTTCTTTTAAGGGAAAAATTGAATAAGTAAATATGAACCATGCACCAGTTAGGTTCCTAGGAAAGGAAGGTGATTCATATTTGACCCATAAAAAACCAAGTCTTTCCTTGTTAGATCCAATAGACATGCACCTTCTCATTACCACACTTCTCATAATAATTGAATAACCTAAATAAGTGAATGGAACAATACAACACATATATTTTCTCATTACCACACATCTTATCTTTAATAGATCAACTGTGGATAATCTCATACATATATATCACAATTATATCATAAATAATTATTAAATAGCATATAAAGATATGGGTAATAAAATTAAATTGTCAGCCAAGGTTTCGATAATTCTATTTCAAGAAAGTAAATGAAAAAACAAAAAACATTATGTAATAGGCCCAATTTGCCCGGGCCCAAAAGCACAAATAAAACCAATACAAAAACAAAAATTAATAACAGTCCAAAAATAGTCCATTTACATTGGCCCAGAATATTAAAACCCTAGAGCCCAATTTAACCTAGCCCAAACCCGATTACAACAGAAGGGGAAACCCTAGCATCAGCCCCAACCAGCGCCGCAACCACCAAGCCTTTTCCTCGCACGTATTGCGCCTGCGCGCGTGTAGTTGCTCCACGCCAGCCTCTGCCCTTGTACGCGCGCCTTCGCCTCCGTACGTGCCGCGTCCAGACCCTGCACTCCGTACCTACAAGAGACGCACAACACGCAGAAAGCAGACACGAACGAAAAAGGGGCAGAAATTGACAGAAAAAGAAAAAATGAAAATGAAAAAAGAAATAGAAATTTGTATTATTATTTTTATTTTCGGGATATAAAACCCAAAGATGTACCCTTTTCAAGAGGAGGCATATTGTATACAAAAAATATTCAGAGAAAGCAAAAGAAAGAGTTCTTTGAAAGGTGATCCTTCTTTGTTTTTTTAGTGATATATTTCTCGTTTCTTTTGATTTTCGTTTTTGTTTTTGTGGTTATCGCAAGGAAAAGTAGAGAAAAGGAGAGGAGATATTTACCTTGGAGGTGGGAGCGCTGCATCTTGGCTCGCTCCGCCGCAATCGGAGTCTGAGCCGGATGAATAGGGTGCTGGAGCGGCGCAACTCAGGAATGAGGGGATTTTTTAGGTTTTGTTTTATCTTTTTCTTTTCTTTTCTAATTAAAGTAATAGGGTTAATGTTGGCTTAAGTGGGGAGTTGAGAAACGACGCCGTATTGCTTGATTCAGTGGCTCTTAAACGGCGCCGTTTTAGGCCGCGACCCGATGACCCGACCCAGACGCAGTTAGATCCGCGTGTTCTGGCGCAGGGAGGGATATTTGCGTGACTAGTCCTCCCCTTTTCTAGTGTTTTTGAATCAAATGTCTTCTTCTTTTCTGATTTAGTCCCCATATTCTACTTTCGTTCCATTTCGGCCCGGCTTGCAACACTGCGTTTTGGGGAAGCGGGATATTTCCCAATCAGGCCCCCATGTAATACACGTCTTGCAGCCTGGTCCCCCTACT
>CM025152.1:15633720-15651703 GCA_013467495.1 Gossypium gossypioides
AAATGCAACCAAATCCATAACCTTCTTTCTAAGTGCTAAATTATCCTTTGAAAGATTTCGTTCACTGTCACGCAATTGACGTAGTAACTCAGTCGAATGGTCACACATTTTCCCATCGTACCACTTGAAGAAACCACAACCGCTATCCTACAAACAACCCCAAACATCCAAATTGAAATCATCCAAATTGACAACAAAAAAATTTTAAATCATAAACCCTTAACCTAAGGAAAATTTTGAAATTATCCAAACTGAGCTCAAGTAGCAAATAAAATTCTTCTTCACTTACCTGAAAATCTAAACAACCATAAAATCTCCTCCCCGAATTTAAATTGCTCCATGAAGTGTCTCTTGGAGCTAACTTATTGTAGTGACATTTTACTGCTTCCCCATCATGCACATACTCCATTCGCGATGAAGTAACAATATTTGCATACCTTGATTTTTTCCTCGAACCATGCGATACCCAATTTTTAGACTAACTATTCAAACTATGTGATTCAAATTTTAAAAAATGTCCTGAATCCACGATTTTATACAAGGAAGAAAAAAAAAATTTCTTAGAGATTATGGGATTTCACAATTTGGGAATAAGGGATTAGGGATTCAACGAAGATTCGGGAATAAAGGATTAAGGATGTAGGAAATTTCCTCAATCCATTATTCAAATTGGAGATTGCTGAAGTTTTTAAGGATTTCACAATTTGGGGTTTTAACAAAATGAAATTTTTAGATTTTGGGTTTTTTTTCACGATTATTAGGGTTTTTTTCGGATTATGTCTTTATTTTTATTTATTATAATTATCTTTTTTCCATGTCATCCTTCAACCTGGCAGCCACATGGACATCTATGTTTACTGGTGCTTGACTAATGTTCAGGTGATGTTTCCCATTAAAAATGGGCTGATTTGTGGAAAAATCATTATGTTTAGGGCCTAAATAAAAAAAAGGTCAAGGGCAGAAAACCAAAAGCCCCCAAACGTTGAGGGTTTTTTTTTTTGCAATTACACCTTATGAATAAGATTATAAATAACCTTGATGTATTAAGTGATTGCTAACTATTTGATACTTAGTAAGTTGATGATGTCATCTAATATTTGAATGGCAGTATGTGTATGTCTAGGTATTAGCATGACTTGATAATGACTGTTGGTAATTTTTTATGTTTGGAATGCTTCGCTTGAATGGTATGAAATGTTTAAAGGCATGATTGAATGAAGTACGCTTAAATTGTGAAAATAGGTACTCATGTTTTAGGTCATTCATTGAGTTTTGTTTGTTGACATCTTAGTTAAGAAAATGATGATTGTGTGAGTATATTTAGACATGAAAAATCTTGGCATGAATGGTAATGAATGGTTGTTGTTTCATGATTGAATTATGGTGCCAATTGTGGAATATTGGTTAGACACTTAGGTTGAGTGAATTAAGTTGAATTTGGTATGTTTTGGTGTCTTATATCATGTTGTTCAAGGGTATAATGCATTGGCTTGTGGCTTAAGGGATCTTTGGTCAAATTTGGCTTCTCGTTGAAGGTATTTTAGGCACACATGACCTATGACACGGTTTGCCACACAGTCGTGTGCCATACAAGGGTGCAGGACACGACTGTGTAGTCTGTTGAATTTAGGTGTAGGATGGTTCACATGGCCGCAATTTGTTACATGGCCTGGCAACATAGCCGTGTGACCCTTTATCACAAGGCATTAGGTTGTTATATGGTTTGGGGACACGAGTATGTGGTCTTGCGCCACATGGTCGTGTGACACTTGGTTTGTATTGTTTCCATGTTTTTCTTAAATGTTTCAAATTAGTTCTTGTTTTGTTCCGAATTGTTTTAGGACTTCCAGAAACTCAACTTAATTCCGATTATGTATAAATATCATGTTTTTTTATTACATGTTTAATGAATATTTTTTATTTAAATAAAATTTTAACTGTGATAGCTCGTTTATGTTCTGTTTTGAATGGTAGCATTCTGTAACCCTAATCTGGTGACGGAGACGAGTAAATGGTGTTAGAAGCATAACTAGCCCATTAAGACCAATGTGTCATAGCATCTAAGGGTAATTTTCCCCTTGGATCTATGGATCATATAGGTGGGAAGTCCTAGTTGGACATGAACTACTTCGATTTAATTAATCAATTTACTCCTAATAAGAATTAAATTCCTAAAAATATCCCTATCTATATATCGCATAGTGGGGAAAACTTTATTGAAATTTAGTGAAATTTTATTTGAGTAATTTTCTTGTACTCGAGTAAACTCTATTTTTTTTTTTAAATTTGACTTTTAGATTTGTGAGAATTATAATTGTAATAATCTAGTGATTATAATTCAAATCTAGAAGTTGTACTTTTTTATTTAGGATACATATAAGGGATTTTGACTTCCACCTGTTATGAAGTCTTGGTTTTCATTTTTTATTTGGTTATTTGAGTTAGAGCCCACTCTTTATCATATGAGAGTTCGAGAATAGTGGAGAAGACCATTTGGCTAAAAGTTTGAAGGCTTTGGACTTCAATTCGAGTTGATCGAAAATTCTGAGCACCTTCCTAAAGACCCTTTTGTGATTTGGATTGTCTCCCCAAGCCTCAAAACACATGTACTTATTTGATCAAATTTATTACTTTAGATATTACAACAAATGTGATCTTTAGAAAAATTCAAAATTTCATTGCGTCAACTCTGACATGTTTTCTAAATAATTTTCCTATAGATAATCATTGTTAGAATAAGGCTCTAGGAAGGTGCTCGTACTTTCCACTTAACTCGAATAGATGTTTGATTTCTTCAAGCTTTCAACCAATTGATCTTCTACACTATTCTCAAACTCTTTGATGCTTAGAAAGTGAGCCCTAATTCAAAGAACCAAACAAACTACAAAATTCGAGATTCTTAGGGAGAGTTCTTGCATAAACCCCCATGTATTCCCAAAACCAAATTCAACTTCCAAATCCTAATTATAGGTGCTAGATGATTGCAATAATAATTTCTCTTGATCTAGAATCCAAACTCCAAAAAAGTAGAATTTATTTGAATAAGTCACACCATGAATGTCATAAATGAATAAATCCATAAATGGATGTAGGATAGATTTTGTAACACCCCTCACCTTGTCCGGTCATCGAACCCAAGTAATAGGATGTCACAAACAATTACAAATCCCTTACTTGCAATTTATTAATAAAAAATCTCAATTAAATACCATTATATCACATATGATTAAGTATAACATGTAATTGAATCAATTTCGAGTTTATATCAAGCTTATGAAAGCTTAAAGCCAACCCGATATCAAACAGGGATCAATTTAAAACAAAAACAAAATGATAGGAAAAATATGTAAACAGGGGCCACACGACCGTGTGGAAGGCTGAGGCCATGTGGGGTGGATCACATGGCCGTTTGGACAAGCCGTGTAACAGCCTGATGTCATGTAAGGTCAGAGTCACACGGCCATGTTGCTGGGCCGTGAAATAGACTGTGGTCGTGGGCACCAAAAATCACTCCAAACACACAAACCATACAGTAGTGCCATATGCCATGTATGGCACATGGCTATGTGCTAGACCGTGTATACCTGAAAATACCTTTCAATACAAGTTTTCTAACCTTCATTCTCTTACCTCAAACAACCATTATATCATATCTCAACCAATTCAAAAACATCAAAATCATACAAAAAAATCACTTATAACAATCACTCTAAGTGCCTAACCAATATGTCACAATTGACACCTCAATCAACAATTCAAAATCAACCAAATGACCACATTCAACCATACCAATATGCCTTCAATGGCACCTCAAAACAACAAATCAAACATGCACTCATTTAACCATTCAAACCATCTTACAATTGGCTCCAAATCAACCTTATAATTTATATGCTAAATCTACCAAATCATTTCAAGCATGGCATAGACATAGATACCACTCTTCCGTATCTACTCCATGGCATATCACCTAAATAACTTATAAACAAAAAACATACATACCAACTAGTTAAAAAAAATGTCATTATAATGATCATTGCCATCACATACAAACATATATATATACATATGTTTCTCAAAATGCCAACAAAATTCAAAATGAACATCATATAACCATAAGACTTCTTATGTACATGCCAAGACAAAGATAAATCATCACCAACACTTAAGTCCAGGATTGTCGCTGGATGCTAATTCGACAATCGAATCAAAAACTACCTAGCACGTGCATGAAAAATAAAATCGTACGCTGAATATAACTCAGTGGTATTTCTATAATCTGAACATTAAACATAGCATAAATCATTTTAAATGTATAAACTAAAAGTGAATAATAATATGCAATTAACATGCAGTTAATGTCAATTCACTTATATTCTTTGTTCAAACTAACACACCCTATTAATATAAAAATATAACAATCCATTTCACATATCATTTGGTATCTCAATTTCCAATTCCATGTATATAATTAGCATATCGACCATTGTTCAACTCATGTCACAAATAGACATTCCATTTGATATTTTTCTTCCATTTGCCATCTCAATATCAATTACCACATCTCATATCAATTTTCGAATCTCATGGATTCAAAGGCTTATTCATCATCACCATTTCAAATATAACATTTCATTTTTATATTTTATTCCCCTATTAACATGACTCAAACTCGAACGGATACACGAATCCAACTAACACACCAGTTTGGCACCCAGTGCCTCATCGGATAAATATGAAGAAAATAGTTGTGCCCAACACTAAACGATTTAGTCCCTGCACCTTAATTAAGCATTATTTCTACAAAGTTACTCGACCGATATTCAATTCATTTCTAATATAACTCCATAAATACTTAATATTTAAGGTTTCAGGTTAAGGAATCGGGGTTTCAAAACCACACTTTTCGACACTACTTACTTTTGAGTCGTCATAATTCTCCCCCTTAAGAAATTTCGTCATTGAAATTTACCTGAAAAGATGTGGGGATACTGGGATTTTATCGTCTCTTCTGATCCTTAAGTCACTTCTTCCAAACTATGGCTATGCCATAAAACACTCACGAGTGGAACATGTTTATTTCTTAACTCTTTCACCTGCTGAATTTTAATTTCATCCGCTGAAATAACGTGAGACAGATCCGATTGATATCTCTTAAGCATTAACACATGAAAAACATCATGTATTTTCTGTAACTCTATCGGTAATGCCAACCGATACACAACTGGTCTAACCTTTTTAGTGATTTTATACGGTCCGATAAATCGAGGGGTCAACTTTCCCTTTCAACCGAATTGTAGAACTTTCTTCCACGAAGAAACCTTTAGAAACACTTTATCACCAATGACAAACTCAATATCTCGATGTTTTAGTTCCGTCTACGATTTCTGTCTATCAAAAGCTGCTTTCAATCTATCTCAGAGCACCTTAACTATTTCTTCCATTTCCTGAATCAATTCCAACCTAACGAATTTTCTTTCCCACAAATCCGATCAGTAAACAGGTGTTTGACACATATGACCTATAATGCTTCATACGAAGCAATTTGAATGCTCAACTAGAAACTATTATTGTACACAAATTCGCCCGAAGGTAAATAACGTTCCCAACCTAATTCAAAATAAATCACACAGGTGATAATTGATAAAAATAACATGTTTTAACCTTATTTTTAATGCGTTTTTGGATGATTAGTCGATGGAAAATGGTGAATTTTATACTCCTAATCGTTTAAATTCATGTTTCTATACTTAAGAGAGCATTTGGGAGCAAAATGAGCAGAAAATAAGAGAAAATTAGAAAATTGGAGCAAGGTACAAATACCACATGGGATAGACTCTCCTACACGGGTTGGGCACACAAAAGTGTGAGCCACACAAGCGTGTACTAGACCGTGTCAAAATCACGATTTGCACTCCAAATAGCGGAGAAACACAATTTTTAGGTTTTTCAAGCATTCTAAGACCTATATATGACCAAAATACGAAGATTGGAGTGAGCCGTCATAGGATACTTAACGAAACAACTCGAAAAACACCATTGAAGCTGATTCTAAAGTAGATTTCCATTAAGATTGAAGATCTCCTTTTGATTTCTCTGAAGTTTATTATGAGTTTCTTTGGTTCTTGTGGTTATATTGTCTTTGGGATGTTTTTATTTGCTATCATGAACTAAGTCTCCAAATACCTAGGAAGATGAACCCTAAGATGAATTATGTTATTTGATTTCTATTTTTACACAATAAATACTTAGATCTTGTTCTCAATTATGTGTGCTTAATTCTTGGTTTAATATTTCTAAACTATTAATCCATGTTTGATGTGCTTAAATCAGAGGAGGAATAGACCATGTTTAAGAGTAGACCTAGCGTAATTGAGTGGAGTTGCATACAATCCTAGAAATAAGATGACATAAATCTACCGGATTAGAGTCAAATCTAATAGGGTATCCATAGATCGAGTTAATGCGACAATAGGAGTTTTAATTAGAAAGAAATTTCAATTAATCAACCTAGAGTCAGTTGCTCTTAGCCTTGAAGAAAGATATTAGGATAATTTAGGGATTTCTACGGATCAAGGTACTAAGTTAAGAAATTGCGTAATATAGATTGATAATGACAGATGAAGTCTAGGTGAATTCTTTCCTAGGTATCATCTCGCTTCTTGGTTGTTAATCGTTCATTTCCTGATTTGTTCTTTGTCGTGTTCTTTATTTAATTAATTTAGTTCATTTTAGTTTTAATCAATCACTCTAATTTGTTGGTTAAATAATAGAAAGACGGTATTACTAGTACTTTTAGTCCTCGTGGGAACAATATCTTTGCGCACCGTAGCTATACTATTAATTAATAGGTGCACTTGCCTTAGTCATATTTTTAGTTAGTTTCGTGGACATCAAGTTTTTAGCGCCGTTGCATGGGATTAAAATATTAGGAAAACTTTATTTCTATTAATTTAGTCATTTTTATTTTAAAATTTTTTTTATTTAAATTTAACATTCTAATTTTTTGTTTGTTTGCTTTTGGCAGGTTCTTTTGGTTATGACTAGAGGAAATTCGTTGGATTCATTATTTTTTGACAGTGAGATTGAAAAGACTGATCGCAGAAATCATAGAGAGGCTAGAGAAGCAAAACAAATTCAACAGAATATAGTAGACGATCAACAGAATATAGTGAAAGGATATTACTGTGGAGATGGGTGATAATCAAAATAATCAGCAGCCTCTTGCACCTCCTGCTCCTCGTACTATGTTTGATTATGCTTAGCCTACTCTGATTTGGGACTGAATCGACCATTGTTAGATCGACTATTGTTGCAAACAATTTTGAGCTAAAGCATAACTTAATTCAAATGATACAGAAGTATGTTCAGTTTGATGGGTTGCAAGATGAAGATCCAAATGCTCATTTGCCATACGCTTACGATTGTTCCCATTTTCTTTGAGGAGAAAGGCAAAACAGTATTTGATTATGCCATTGCTAATTTCGAAAAACACGAAATAAATTGTAATAGAAAAAATAATTTACGAAATTGTTAAGAAAATGGTAATAAAAAAAAGAAAGACTTGAGAGAGATAAAATTTAAGTAAGAAATTGTAACACCCGAAAACCGACCCTAACGTCCAGACCAAGTCTAGAGGGTTACACCAAGGACACTAAAGACACTAAAGACACCACATTTATCATGCAATCAAAATGAACCATTCATCACATAATATCCACACAACAATTAAATAAGCATGATGTCTTTCCAAACATTACAATATCACAGAATACCAAATTTCCAACTAGTTGTAATTTAAATAAAGATAAAAGCTTGACTGAGCTCTCACGGCGCCATCCTGTTCAAGTTTCAGTACCACCTGAAATCCATTCAATAAAAAAATGAGTTGTGAACTCAGTGCGTAAAAGAAGTTTGTTCAACTAGAACACATTTATAAAATAGTTCCAATTTCAAAGATTCAGTTTCGTACATAAGTAATTTCAATTCAGATTCAGAGAAGATTAGTTATATATATAAGCAATTTCAGTTTCATATATCATACAAATTAGATTCAGATACAATATTCATACCCCCATCCGCTACACACCGTCTTCGGCCATCCCAACACACCGTTAAGGACATTCAATGCCCAACCAACCCTGCACACCTTAGAGTGTCTATTTGACACTTTTACAGAGACGTAGCTGAGTTGCTAGATTGAAATGCGATAAAGCGCCATAATTAGATTTAAACGCATTGTGGCTTAGCCACTAATTCACAATAGATTACTTCCTTCTTCACAATATCCCAACCCATGCAAATGCAGAGTACAAATATTTATAACATGTATTTAGTCATTCAAAATTGTTTCACACATAGATAAGACAATTCAACATCAGAATAAGTATCACAGTACACATACAATTATTTTATTCATACATCAGTCTCAGAGTATCAGATAGTTCTCATATAATCTAATTCAATCATTCATACATTAGGGAGGCCAGTATCTGTGTTGAACAACACTCACAGCCTCAAAAATAGGTTTCAGGCCCCATTAACTTGCCACATGGCCTGGACACACGCTCATGTCCTCTACCCATGTACTTTTAAAGCATAAACAGTGAGTTACACAGCCTGGACACATGCCTGTGTCTATTGCCCATGTGAACCCTGCACTAATATGGCCACACATGACCTAGACACACGTCTGTTGCCTGACCGTGTGGCGTCGCCAGCCACATTTTCTAACAACTGAAATTTGCAAAGTTTAAGTTTTTGGCACGCACCTAAAGAGATATCAAAGCAACAAAAATGAGGAGATCGAACCTTAAAGCGACCACCCAATAACTCAATCAACCAACTTTATCGACAATAACACACATTTTACACAGAGTACTTTATGTCAAAGGTTTCGACACGAAACCTTCAACGAAATCAAACTTACCGAAAAGCCAACAATGGTTACTCGATTTGTTGAATGGAGGTTTCCTACTCCCGACACCCCTGCCTAAGAGGAAACTAAGCGACTAATTATCAGAGATTACACAATACGCTTAAGATGCCCAATTCAAAACATAAACCCCAGAATTTAACAAATTGACAATGAAACTTACTTACTAACCTTTCAATCAATGCAATTAACGACGTGTAACTTCGTCTAGACCCGTACTTACGACCGTGATCAAAATGAAGAAGAAAATTAAAGAATCAAAAAGAAAAGAAAAGGGAAGCAGGAAAAGGGAAAAAATAAAAGAATAGTGATAAAAAGGAATTAATAGAAGATGACGAAAATTTTAATTCCTAATAACTTCCAGTCAGATACTAGCAGGCAAAATACAGACAGATATTTAACCAGTGAACCAGCAGGCTCATTCTTATCACAAGTTTACACTGAATTGAACTTAACTATATAATACATGGACAAGGGTTGTTTTAAAAAAACAAAAATTGTTAACAACGCGACTTGAACTCCAAACCCTAATCACAAAAGCAGAGCACACAACTACAGATACAGAGACTTAATTACTACAAATTCTCACAATTAAGTTATCAAAATTTTGAGGTGTTACAACTCTCTCCCCCTAAAAGAAATTTCGACCATGAAATTTACCTGACTCAAATAGATACGGATACTGTCATTAGATCGATTCTTCAAGTTCTCACGTAGCCTCATTAGTACTGTGGTTCTACCATAAAACATTTACTAGAAGACTAATTTTCTTCCTCAATACCTTAACATCACGTTCCACGATCTGGACAAGTTCCTTTTCGACTGTTAAATTCGGTTGCAATTTGATCTCGTTAACAAAAACAATATGCGACGGATCCAACCGATACCGTCTCTGCATCGAGACATGAAACACATCATGAATTTGTTCTAGTTTCGGCTGTAATTCTAACAGATACGCAACTGGTCCGACACGATTCAAAATACGGTAAGACCCAATGAACCTCGGTGTTAGCTTGCCGTTGCGTCCAAATTGGAGGACTTTTTTTACAGTGATACCCCTAGAAATACCTGATCACCTATAAGACTTCTCCCGATCAGATGCGACTTTCAGACGGTCCCAAATTACTTTCATAGTTTTTTTAGTTTCAGAAACTATTTCAGGACCTAGAACCCTTCGTTCACTTAATTCTATCCAACATAACGGAGTACGACACCTACGACCATACAAGGCCTCGTATGGTGCCATCTGAATACTAGACTAAAAGCTGTTATTGTATGCAAACTCCGCCAGCAATAGGTACTCCTCCCAATTACCCCTAAAGTCGATCACACAATCCCGAAGCATATCCTCTAGGATCTGAATAACTCGCTCAGACTATCCATCGGTCTGAGGGTGATACACATTGTTGAAATTAACTCGGGTGCCTAAAGCCTCATGGAGTTTCTTCTAGAACCGAGATGTGAATCGCAGATTTCTATCAGAGATGATTGAGATTGGAATTCCGTGTAGTCTCACAATTTTGGTGATATACAATTTAGCTAACTTCTGTAAGGAGTAATCTGTCCGAATGGATATGAAGTGGGCGAATTTTGTCAATTGATTAACGATGACCCAAATCGAATCTTTCTTGGTGGGTGTTAAAGGTAACCCATTATCAAAATCCATCGTTACCCGCTCCCATTTCCACTTAGGAATTTTAACTGGTTGAAGCAGACTGAAGGGTAGCTGATGTTTCGCCTTAACATTTTTGCACGTCAAACAATAGGACACAAAAGGGACTACCTCTCGTTTCAATTTGAGCCACCAATAGTAGTTCTCGGAGGTCCCGATACATTTTGTTTCCACCAAGATGCATAGCATAGGGACTACTATGCGCCTCTTGTAGAATCGATTGTCTCAACTATTTATCATTAGGTACACAAATCTGACTTTTAAAACACAACACATCATTATTATTCAAGCTGAAATCGGAAGTCTCGTTCGAACCAACATGTTGCAATCGCTAAACTAAGGATTTATCGCTCAACTGTTTAGCCCGGATCTGCTCAATCCAAGTCGATTTAACCTATAATTCTGCTAGTAACCCACCGTCCTCAACCAAACTCAGATGAGCTCACATTACTATCAGATCGGTCACCGTTCTACGGCTAAAGGCATCAGCTACCACATTAGCCTTACTCAGGTGGTACTCTATTTTGCAATCATAATCTTTAAGTAATTCAACCCACCTGTGCTGCCGAAGATTTAACTCTTTTTGAGTTAATAGATATTTGAGACTCTTGTGATCGGTGTAAATGATACACCTTTCACCATATAGATAGTGTCTCCAGATCTTCAGAGCAAACACTACCACAACCAGCTCAAGATCATGAGTAGGGTAGTTACCCTCATGAATCTTAAGCTGTCGCGATGCATAAGCAGCCACTTTACCGTCTTGCATCAAAACACTTCCTAACTCGACAAACTCCCAACCCGATTTTGGTTGAACTAAGATAGAAGCTTTTGATACAAATGACTTGAGCTTATTGAAACTAGACTATTGTGCCTCAGACCACACGAACAGAGCATTCTTACGCAGTAGCTTTGTCATAAATGATGCAATCAAAGAAAATCCCTCGACAAACCTCAAGTAGTAACCAGCTAAACTCAAGAAGCTATGAAGCTCAAGTACATTTTTCGGTTGTTTCCACTCAACAATAGCTTTTCTTTTCTTGAAATCGACTCGGATCCCTTCCACAGTTACCACATGACCCAGAAAAGTAACTTCCTGCAACCAAAACTCGCACTTACTGAACATAGCATACAACTATTTTTCTTGGAGTGTCTGAAGTACAATGCGAAGATGATTATCATACTCAATTTTAGTTTTAAAGTAGATTAGGGTATCATCGATAAAAACCGCTACAAATTAGTCCAAGTACGATTTGAACACCCGATTCATTAAATCTATAAACGCCACCGGGACATTCGTCAAATCGAAAGGCATTAACAGGAACTTGTAATGTCCATAATGAGTCTTGAAGGAGTTTTGTACACATTAGTCTTTTTGACCTTGAACTGATGGTAACTAGAGCGTAGATTGATTTTGGAGAAAACAAATGCTCCTCGAAACTGGTTGAACAAGTCGTCAATCCTCGGTAACGGGTACTTATTCTTGATTGTTAACTTGTCCAATCGTCTAAAGTCTATGCACATTCTCATCGACCCATCTTTCTTCTTAAGAAACAATACCGGTGCCCCCATGGAGACACACTCGGTCTGATAAACCCTCTGTTGGGAAGTTCTTAAAGTTACGCTTTTAGCTCGGCCAACTCTTTCGGTGACATACGATAAGGTACAATAGACACCGGAGCTATACCTAGTAACAAATCAATACCAAATTTCACCTCCCGATTTGAAGGTACCCTGGGTAATTTTTCAGGAAAAATATCTGAAAATTCCTTCATAGTGCGAATATCTCCCACAGAAAGCTTTGCAAGAACAGAATCGAATACGTAGGCAAGGTATACTCCGCACCCCTTTCAGAGTAACTTATCTGCTATAAAGGCGAAGATTACATTAGAAAGGTAATCTCAATGCTCACCAACCATGACCACCTCTTCATTTTTATCCGTTCTCAGGGTAACTCTCTTGGTTGCACAATCTAGACTAACTCGATATTTTACGAGCCAATCCATTCCCAAAATAAAATCAAATTGATTAAAGGGTAACTCTATCAGATCAGCTAGAAAATACCATACCCTAGAGCTCTAAGGGTACCCCGCCTCAATACTCTATCAACTCGTACTGGCTGTCCCAAAGGACTAATCATAAAAAACTCTCTAGCAGTATTTTCAAGAGTTAAACCCAGATTTATAGAAACAACACTAGCTATATACGAGTGAGTAGAGTCAATATCAATGAGAGCATAGTACGGTATAGAATGAATAAAGAAAATACCTACAATGACATCAGCATCATCGCTGTCCTCGCAATGTCTCGTCACATATACTAGAGTCGACTGACGAGCCTTAGTTTGACCTGTACCTCTACCCGGTGCTCTCTGTCCTCTCCCAGATCCATTACCACCTTTACCAATACTATGACCTCTAAGTGATTGCTAAACTACTCTCAGAGACTGAACAAAATCTAGAGCCGGAGTCTGTGCCACAGCTGGCACTTGATCTGGTCGATAGGGGCAATCTTTAACCTGGTGCTCCATCGACCCATAACGGAGGCACACTCCTAACTTCCTCCAGCATTCGCCCGGATGGCATTTTCTCCAATCACTGCACAGCTGAATCTTAGTCATTACAACTGGTGCCTTGGCCCTCAGAAGCCTGTCAAATATCGCATGTTTCTTAGAGCGTTGACCAGAACCAGAGGGACGCGAATCCCTCTTAATCTTACTCTAATCCCTCTCACGATTACGCCGCTTGCGCTCAGTACGCTTCACTTCTTCCACTATTTTTGCTTTGTCAACAAGAACCGTAAAAATTCGCTCCATCTGAGGAGCTAGCAGAACTTGCAGATCATATCTCAATCCCTCTTCAAACCTCACGCACTTGTTGTAGTCAGACGCTACCAAAGTTCGTGCATACTTATTCAGTCGTAGAAACTCGGCTTCATATTTAACCACAGATTAGTCTCCCTGAACTAGGCTCATAAACTCGCATCGGCGAGCCTCAACATAATTTGCCCCCATATACTTACCCTGAAAGGCGTTCTTGAAATAATCCCAGTTAACCTGTTCGAGCTGAGCACCTTGCTCAACTATCAACCACCACTGATAAGCTTCATCCCGGAGTAGGGACACAACACCCCTCAATTTTTTAGTAAGAGTATAGTCAAGATCAGTCATAATTCACTCAATAGCCTCGAGCCCATATTCAGCAACAATAAGAGCGACTCTTATGAAGCCACTGAACAATTCAGCCCTATTCGATTGGAGTCATTCAGTAACCAACCCTCGGCCTCTCAATCCCAAATGGGCCCCTGCGAACCTCTCCAATACTCAAATCATGGCCTGGGATAGTGTGTCCTCCCCAGCCATCGGAGTCTTGGACTCCGTCTCAGCAGTGGGAGTACCAATTGTTTCGCTAGTCTCCAAGTTAAGCATACTACCCATATAGGATGACTCTGCTCGAGTTCCTCCTCAGCGTCCTCGACGTTCTCGATTACCGCATCTACGACTACCACGTGAACTCATTATGGAAATCTAGCTACAATGTTAGAGTGCATAGATCAGTTCAGACATCCAACAGGATGATTTCACTAATTCACATCAAAACATTTAACCAGATAACAGTTCAGGTAATACAATCATTATACAAAACAAAAATACTTACAGGATCAACGTCGGAGGCTCAATCATTCGTTAAAGTCTCACTTTCTAAATTAATTTAGATACTAACTTATCACCTAATTACTTTTATCACACATTATGAGCCCCAAACACAGTCCGAGTATTGACAAACTTAGCTCTAATACCACTAAATGTAACACCCTAAACCCGACCCAAACGTTCAGACCAAGTCCAGAGGATTGTGTAAGGACACTAAAGACACAACATTTATTACATAGTCAAAATGAACCACTCATCACGTAATATCCCCACAACAATTAACTAAGCATGAAGTCTTCCAAACAATACAATACCATAGAATACTGAATTTCTTACTAGTAGTAATTTAAAGAAAGATAAAATCTTGACCGAGCTCCCACAACGCTATCCCATTCAAGTTTAACTACCACCTAAAATCCATTCAATAACAAAATGAGTTGTGAACTTAGTGCGTAAAAGAAGTTTGTTCAATTAGAAAAGATTTATAAAATAGTTTTGAATTCAAAGATTCAGTTTTGTACAGAAGTAATTTCAGTTCAGATTCAGAACAGATTAGTTATATATATAAGCAATTTCAGTTTCATATACGATACAGATCAGATTCAGATGCAATATTCCTACCTCATCCGCTACACACCGTCTTCAGCCATCCCAACATACCGTTAAAGACATTCAATGACCAACTAACCCTGCACACCTTAGAGTATATGTTTGACTCTTTTACAGAGACGCAGCTTAGCTGCTAGATCGAAATACGACAAATCGCCAGAATCAGATTTATACGCATTGTGGCTTAGCCACTAATTCAGAACAGATTACTTCCTTCTTCACAATATCCCAACCTATGCAAATGCAGAGTACAAATATTTATAACATGTATTCAATCATTCTAAATTATTTCACACATAGATAAGACAGTTCAACATCAGAATAAGTATCACAGTACACATACAATTATGTTATTCATACATCAGTCCCAGAGTATCAAATAGTTCTCATATAATCTAATTCAATCATTCATACATTAGGGAGGCCAGTATCAGTTTTGAGCAACACTCACGGCCTTAAAAATAGGTTTCAGGCCCCATTAACATGCCACACGGCCTGGAAACACACCCATGTCCTCTGCCTGTGTAGTTTTAAAGCATAAACAGTGAGTTACACGGCCTGGACACATGCCCTTGTCCCTGCCCGTGTGACTCACACGGCCTAGGAACACGCTCATGTCAGCGGCCGTGTGGTCTTGAGCCATAAACAGTGAGTTACACGGCCCAGACACACACTCGTGTCCGTTGCCCGTGTGAACCTTGCACTAGTAAGGCCATACACGGCCTGGACACACGCCCGTGTGCCTTGCCCGTGTGGTCCCAAATTGATAAACAGTGAGTTACATGACCAACCACGCAGCTTGGCACACGACCGTGTGGCTCACATGGCTTGGACACATGCCCGTGTGCCTGGCCGTGTGTCGTCGATAGCCACATTTTTCGGCAACTGAAACTTGCAAAGCAACAACAATGAGGAGAGTCTCCGAAGCCTAAAATGACCATCCATTAACTTAATCAACCAACTTTGTCGACAATAACGCACATTTTACACAGAA
Source organism: Gossypium gossypioides (assembly GCA_013467495.1). Lineage (NCBI taxonomy): Eukaryota > Viridiplantae > Streptophyta > Magnoliopsida > Malvales > Malvaceae > Gossypium > Gossypium gossypioides. The sequence goes on from CM025152.1 coordinate 15,649,583, forward strand.
GACTTTATGTCGAATGTTTCAACACGAAACCTTCAACGAAATCAAACTTATCGAAAAGTCAACAACAGTCACTCAATTTGCCGAGTTGAGGTTTGCTACTCACGACACCCTCGCCTAAGAGGAAACCAAGTGACTAATTATCATAGATTACACAATACGCTCGAGATGCCCAATTCAGAACATAAACCCTAAAATTTAATAAATTGATAGTGAAACTTACTTACTAACCTTTCGATCAATGCAATTAACGGTGTATAACTTTGTCTAGACCCATACTTACTTACGACCGTGATTAAAATGAAGAAGAAAATTAAAGAATCGAAAAGAAAAGAAAAGGGAAGCAGGAAAAAGGAAAAATAAAAGAACAGTGACAAAAAGGAACGAATGGAAGATGACGAAAATTTTAATTCCTAATAACTTCCATTCAGATACTAGCACTTCGCAAAAAGAATGTTCCCTATCGCATACCTTGGGATTCGAACTCGAAACTAGATAGAATACTGACAGATGCTTAACCAGTGAATCAATAGGCTCATTCTTGTCATAGGTTTACACTGAATTGAACTTAACTATATAACACATGGACAAGGGTTGTTTTAAAAATAATAATAAAGCTGTTAACAACGCGACTCAAACTCCAAACCCTAATCACAAAAACAGAGCACACGACCACAGATACAGAGACTTAATTACTACAAATTCTTACAATTAAATTCTCAAAATTTTGGGTGTTACAGAAATTAAGATAGAATTGAGAGAAATTTGAAAGAGATTTGAGAATGTGAGAGAGAGTTGAGATTGAGTTGAAAAAAAATGAAATGGGGTTATATAGAAAAGAAAGTGACTGTTTTGGGGGGGGAGCCGTTGGAGAAAATAGTCGTTGGGAGAGTTGGAAGAGTTTTCCTACAAATCAGCTGAAAATTTTCGTTATTTTGGCCCAATCCTGTCATTTTACAAAAAAAAATCGGTCTAATCTAATAAATATTTTTAAAAAATGACATTTTTCTATAATTGAGTACATACAATTAGCTGCTTAATTAAGCTGATTATGTAAAACCCAATGGCCATTATAAAAACTAATTACCATTAGTGGAAATGGATTGCAATGATCTTTGCCACTAATCAAACTTTGGTCATGGTTGTATTGCAACTTGGTCCTTGGTTTAATTACCGTTTTAAGTGCTTGTGACTTAACGAACGAAAGGGTTCGAGGCACAATGTTAGGTATAGAATCAATAAAAGGGTTAAAGGCATAGTTTTATCAGACTAAAGACGCATGCCTCAATCAATCACATGCAATGGGCAACTTGGTCCCCACATACTTTCATGCCAATGAATACTTTAGAGGCCGTTAAAGGCATTGGTATAAATACTCATATATGTGCATCTTCAAGACCATTTTCCTTCCAGTTTACCTTTACTTTGTCAAAATCCCTCCTTAACAACCTTCACCTCCTCTGACTGAACCACTCGAGAGACCCATAATTTTCTTTTTGTGTTACAAGGCCACCGATTTCTTAAGCATAGAAATAACTTTGAACCCATCCTATCATATAGCGGATAAGTTCTACGTCTAGTTGTTCCATAGATTGATGAAAATTTCAATCAAGCATAATAATAAGCCAAGGGGCATACTATATAAAGTCAAAGACATAGAATGTACAAAATCAAGAGATGATATTATATAAAGTCAAATATATGCTTTTACTCGATGGTTGCAACTTGGGGTTTCATTTTTAACCTTTTGGAATAGATTTTTCACCACTCATTAATCATAAATTTGTTTATACAATATGGAATGAAGTATATATATATATCATTTTGCATTATATACCTAATTCTTTTTACCTCTATTAAATTTTAAAATATATAAATACATATGTCAGTCATAATTACTCAACAATTTAACTCTATCGAGCATGAAAGATACCATGATTTATGTTCGCCACGCATTTTGCTCTCGTACCCTACCAATTGAAAGCTTCACTTGATCACTTCTTCAATTATAGATCATATGTATCTTTTATACCTTTCTTCGCCTTCTTTCAACTAAAATTTAATTGTTCGGTTGTATTTTAATAATAATATATTTAGTATATATTACACTGAAAAAAGCTTGTT